>OZ010697.1:5979436-6159371 GCA_963932265.1 Thymelicus lineola | reverse complement strand
AAGTTCATAGTCGCTTGCAATATAAATAAAATGAAGACACTACTTTACAGACAATTGGACAGTTTATAAAATTGTCACAAACAGTTTTACAAATTCAATTTTAACCAATGTAATATTCTTTAGTAAATTTTACATTACTACAATGTTGTCTTTAAAATTTTTAAACACATTTTTATCATTACATCAAATGTTGTAGCATATTCGTAGTTTTAAAATTCATAAAGTGATATCTGACTAAATAAAAATTTAAAAGTCGATTGAAACAGTAATAAAATGAAGACACCACTTTACAAACAATTGGACAGTTCATAAATTGTCACGAACAGTTTTACAAATTCAATTTTAATCGATGTAATATTATTTTGTAAATTTTACATTACTACAATGTTGTCTTTAAAATTTTTAAACACATTTTTATCATTACATCAAATGTTGTAGCATATTCGTAGTTTTAAAATTCATAAAGGGATATCTGACTAAATAAAAATTTAAAAGTCGATTGAAATAGAAATAAAATGAAGACACCACTTTACATACAATTGGACTGTTCATAAAATTGTCACGAACTAATTTATGTTATTTTGTAAATTTTAAATATTAAAATTATGTCTTTAACATTTATAAATACATTTCTATAATTACATAACAATGTTTTAGAATTTTTGTAAAGTGTTAAAAATTCATAAAGGCTAATCTGACTGAGTAAATATTGTTAATATTATGTTTAATACATTATTATCAAATTCTTGGGTATCTTATTAGCTATAAATATTGTATTCAGCATTTTCATTAAATTGATATTCCATTTTAAAAATTTTCGTGACATTTTTATTCACACTTATAGCTTTTGCCAAAAAAAGTTTGAATGTTAAAAATTACACTGTTGAGCGCAAGCCTACAAACTCTGTTATTATTTTACCAGCATTTTGGTCTTTAAAAATACTTTGTTTTATTTTCATATGTCTTATTTAATGGATAGTCAGATCGTTTTAGTAATAAGAGCTCAATACAAGTTCTTCTCTAATAAAAATTTCACAAACTAAATCATCAGTGCATAGTAATTTAAATTTGTTCGTAATCTTTTTTAACTTGAAAATCATAAATCAGAGTTTTAAAACATCAAGCAAATAAAAACTTAACTTGATGTACTTGTTATAAAGTGTTTTTGTCTTTTAAAATTATTTACTGCTTTCTGAAAATACTAAAAAACTTGAAACTGCATTTGTTATGAGCGGAATCCTGAGCACAGAGGCTTACAACACAGAATCTTTCGTTAATTTATAAAATTCTGATCCCGTAAATATATCGTCTGACATACTATAATTTTCATATAATTTCACTAAAGAAGGCGAACTAGATCTTCTATAATAAATTACAACCATTTTTATTTTTAGATATTTCTTTAATGCAAGATACTTTTTTAAAACTTTTAATATATATATTTTTGATAGCTAACATTGGTTTGGTATTATACTGTCCATATCATTATTATATCAAAAACAGGCAACTTAACTTTTTACTGTGTATTTGTTTTATATAGTGCAACAGAAAATTATTTTAAGATAAGTATTTACCATTTTTAAAGCCTGGAAGTCTACTATTATCTATCACACGCATGATATGTTACGAATAGTAATGGGGAAAGGTTAGATTGAATAAAACGATTATATCTTCTATTTTTATAATTTGTATTTCAAACATCTAATGACCCAGTTTTTTTTAATGTCTTTAACAATCAATAACAAACAGATCGCCTTTTTATAAGTTCCTAGATTTAATAACGAATCCACATGAAGTCTGTAGTAACATTAAAGAAAGTGAGCGTTCATTTTGTATGAAACACATACTTCGGTCTCAACCCTATATAAGTTGGCGTGCTTTGAGCGCTTCAGAAAACCATATTTATCTTCATTAAACTTCAAATAAAGTTATTCGAAACGAGTAATTATTTTAGGTCCAAAATAATGTTGGGTATTTTAGATATTTTACAACGAGCGAATACCGAAGGTGCGGCTGCAGACAGTTCGTTCTTTCCTTTGGGCACACGGATCACACCACAAGTCTTCTATAAAACATTCTGAACATAATCTCGGCCTTTTACTAAGTGAATGTAAGCGCATTGATCGAACCAACGTGCGTGTTCTTCCCATGGGACGTCGCCGCTCTCCCAGTCTTTCAATCCTCCATCGCAGTAGAAACATTTCGTTTTGTCCCCGTGCCCGGTGTAAAAGAAACCAGCCTCCGACAATTCCTCGGGCTTTTGACCTATACAACGAGGCCAATCGCTGAAAGATTGGAGACGAGTGGTCTCAGAGACATATTGCGGATGCATTGGTCCAGCCACCTTCATTGAGATACCTATAGAAGGAGCCTTGATTCCGCATTCATCTCTGCCATTGCAAACTGGGGCTACTGATGGTACAATAACCGTGCTGGTCTGTTCTCTGCTATTTCCCATCCAGCGCATAATGTAGACTTTACATACACACATCTCACTCCGTCACTGCATCCAACATAATAAAAGCCATTTCGTATGAATTGTAGTGGTGACAACGATGCCGGTCATATCTCCAATGTTTAAGTCAGTTATCAGTCTTATCATCATACTTCGGTCGCAACCCAATATATAAGTTGCCGTGCTTTGATTGAGCGCTTCAGAATATTATATTTAAATTCATTAAATTTCAAATAAAATTATTCGAAAGGAGTAATTATTTTAGGTCAAGAGTAATATTACGTATCCATACTATCCATATATTTAATAAAATAAATGCGAAAGTGTGTTTTTTTGTTTGCTTGTCCCTCTTTCACGTCGTAACGGAGCGATGTTAAGATATGATTTTTTGTGTTAAGATAGTTAGGAAGCTGGAGAGTAACGTATGCTACTTTTTACTGCGGCAAAACATCTCATTCCCATGGGAATATCCATTGTGATGCGTATTTGAATCACTCCGTATCCATACTTCCATAATAATATTATGTATGTGAAAGTGTGTTTGTTTGTTTGTCTCTCTTTCACGTCGTAGCGGAGAATTTTATGGTATGATTTTTTGTGTGGAGATATTTAGAAGGTTGGAGAGTAACGGAGGCTACTTTTTACCATGGTAAAACATTTCATTCCCATGGGAAGATCTATTATGACGCATACGTCGTCCGTGTCTTTCCGAATAGGACACACAGAAAATCAGCGCTGTAGTCAATACTATGGCATAATGCTAAGTGTGCTCCTTTTTCTAGGCCACTGGACACATGCGAGCGTTGTCTAGTAATAATTTTGTAAGGAGTTGCATGTTTTTGTTTTATTTTTAATTTCTTATTCTGTTTTTTTCTGTTTTTGTATGTTTTCGTGGTCTTGCAAATAAACGCTATTCTATTCTATTTTATTCTATTTGAATCACTCCATATCCATACTTCCATACTAATATAATAAATGCAAAAGTGTATTTGTTTGTTTGTTTGTCCTTCTTTCACGTCATAATGGAGCGACGTTTTGGTATATTTTTTTGTGTTTAGATAGTTAGTAGGCTAGAGAGTAACGTAGATTACTTTTTACCGCGGTAAAACACTACATTCCCATGGGAACGTCCATTATGATGCGTACTTGAATCACTCTATACTAAGAACAATGTGTTGGTCCTTCTTTAACTTCGTATAGGATCTATGGATTGATATGAATTTATAGTTAGAAATTCAATCATCCTTATCCATACTTCCATACTAATATAATAAATGCAAGTATGTTTCTTTGTTTTTTGTCCCTCTTTGAAGTCGTAACAGAGCGATGTTATGGTATAATTTTTTGTGTGTAGATAGTTAGTAGGCTAGTGAGTAACGTACATTATTTTTTACCGCGGTAAAACACCACATTCCCTTGAGAAGATCCATTATGATGCGTACTTGAATCACTCCATACTAAAAACGACAATGTGTTGGTCCTTCTTTAACTTCGTATAGGATCTATGGATTGATATAAATTTATAGTTAGAAATTCAATCATCCTTATCCATACTTCCATACTAATATTATAAATGCAAAAGTGTGTTTCTTTGTTCTTTGTCCCTCTTTGACGTCATAACGGAGCGATGTTATGATATGATTTTTTTTGTGGTGTGTGGTTTTTGTGTGTTTTTTGTGTGTTGTACACGTTGTAGTTAGGAGGCTAGAGAAGAAAGTAGGCTACTTTTTTACCGTGGTAAAACTATCCATACTAATATTATAAATGCAAAAGTGTGTTTGTTTGTTTGTCCCTCGTTCACGTTCGCGTTGTAACGGAGCAATGTTATGGTATGATTTTTTGTGTGGAGATAGTTAGGAGGCTGAAGAGTAACGTATGCTACTTTGTACCGCGGTAGAACATCTCATTCCCATGGGAAGGTCCATTATGATACGTATTTGAATCACTCCAAACTAAAAACAACAATGTGTTTGTCCTTCTTTAACTTCGTATAGGATCTATGGATTGATATAAATTTCGGGCTTTTGAGCTATGCAACAAGGCCAATCACTGAGATACTGGTAGAAGGAGCCTTGATTCCGAATTCATTTCTGCCGTCGCAAGCTGGGGCTACTGATGGTACAATAACCACGTTGTTTTCTGTTATTTTCCATCCAGCGTAAACTTTACAAAGGCACATTTTATTTCGTCATCGCATTCAACATAATAAAAGCCATTTCGTGTGACAACGATACCGGTCACATGTCGAATGTGTAAGTCAGTAATCAGTTTTATCATCAAACTTCGGTCTCAACCCGATATAAGTCGCAGTGTTTTGAACGCTTCAGAATATCATATTTACATTCAATAAATTTCAAATAAAGTTATTCGACAGGAGTAATTATTTTAGTTCAAAGATATTGTTAGGTATTTTTAAAATTTTGCAATGATCGAATACTGAAGGTGCGGCTGCAAGCAGTTCCTAATTTTCTTTGGGCGCACGGATCACAGTACAAGCCTTCGATAAAACATTCTGAACATAATCTCGATCGAATCTAACATGATTTTACTACTTTCAACGAAGAATATTGCATAATGTTCTATATAGGTATCATGGTAAATCTATGTATGATGTTCTGAAAATATTTCATGCCAAGACTATTTTCAATGATGGAAGATTAAATAATTTATTTGATTCAATTTTATTTGGTATAATAAATACGATGAACAAAAATTATGGTGTTTTTTGTAATAAAAACAGTGTCCCTCGTTAGTATGAATCACTGCGTCATAGTTAAGTCGAGTACGAGGAAGCGATAAGCCCATTGTAATTATTGAATGGTCAAGTTAACGACCTAATGAGGGCATTAGATAACGAAGTAGGGCTAATACAACGCTGAAGCTATCTTTGTTTCTACGCTAGTTAGCAAAAAACGGATCAGTGCAATCGATCGGGCATGGTCGAAAACATACAATTTGACACCAAACTCGACTTTTTTGTCTTGTAGGCAGCGACGGTCGTGAACTTAGCAATTTGCCCAATTGGCCGGTTGTAGCTCCTGAGTTAGAACCGGCGAATACCTACTACTAGTGAGACAAACGGCCTCACGCAGAATAATTGCTATTGTGCGATCATATAAATCAATCGCATCTGATGCCAAAATATTCGCAAAACCAGCCCCGCCAGCATTGTTCACCAATACGTCTAATTTTCCATATTCATTTATACTTAGTTTCAACCACTATTCTTTTGCTTTCTTCATCATTAGTTATATCAGCTAATATTGCCGATGGGTTTGTACCATTATCTTCGCACTTCTTCGCCACATTGAAAAGTTTGATTTGATTACGTCCAACGATCACAACTTTTGCACCATACTTTGAAAACTCTTGAGCAATAAATGCACTTATCCTGAGCTTGCTCAAGTGACTAATACGACTTTATTTTCGAAATTCACGTTTTCTTCTTTTTTTAATCACTTCGTAACGTAGTAGGTACCTACACAGCGTAAGTTGTAATTATAAGAAACAATAATTGACATGTTAATCTTATTAGCATTAAAAAAATAACACTGCATAATTGCAAAAAAATGTGAAATATGTAAAATAGCCCTTAATATAACTTAAGTTACTAACTGTGTAATCCATTTTTGACCGTAGTATATATATTTTAATATTGTATCTATTGTTATACCTGTAACGCTGTTGGATTGCCTAATAAACTATTAAATAAATAAATAAAAACTCTAATTAAACTTATCGTGCTACAAATAAAATAATATTGTATAATTTTATTTATCTTAATTATGCCTTAGTGCCAGCACCTGAAACTATTTCTACTGATTTAAGTGAAATTATTATAATTTGGACAAAAAATAACGATCTAACCCAATTACGGGAATAACTATAAAGGTCGTAGCTCATCTACACGACACCGCTCCCACCCAACCAAAGGATGAGAATTCAAATATAGACTTAAAATCGTGCTCTGTAGGTGCACTTTACAGTAACAACAAAAATTAGCAGCCCGCGCGCGGGAAGCAAGCTTACCGCAACCTTGCCACTCAATAGTTGCATCTACTGAGCACGATTTAAAGTTTATATTTGACTTTGTCGGCAAAGGAATTAGGTATGCAGGGCATGATTCTAAAACCTGTAATTATTGATGTTACAGATTGTTTGTTTTATTATCCATGTTAAATTATTCCCTATGTACGTAAGTCGTAAGGTATGATTTAACATTGATAATAACATAAATAATATGTAATATTAAACATTAAAGAGGGTTTTAGAAAAATGCCCTGCATACTTAATTCTTTTGTCGACTGTACATGCGATATAATCATACAAATGTCGCATAACGCAGAAATCAACGGACCTTATGAAACGTATGGCAAATGGGAAGATGAAGACGAAAATCTCAACTCAAGCTATATTTGATAGGGTAGGCGAATAACAATAGCGGTCGTAACTGAAGCCGAAAGCGATATTAAGGGGCGAATCCTTTAAAAGAAAAAGTTATGTTATAATAATATAAGAACGTAATAACTTGGGGATTTAATCGGATTTATTTACATACCGAGCGGGTCTCGCGACTTTGTATTTGTGTTATTTTTATACTCTCACAAAGTTTCATCCTAATTTTACCTTGGAGGCGATGGATTAAAAAATCCTTTCTTAGTACACACGCTTACTCTATATAAAGAAGCTCTGCACAAAGTGTCGTACTTTTGTGCTTTTAGCCCAAACAACTGCGCGTTTTAAACGCTTTTATTTAGCTTCACTTCGGAGCATCAAAGCATCAAATCTTCAAAGCATCAAATCTTGTAACGTTAATTTGAATGACTTCCCTTTAATGAAAATTGATGAAATTTGGCAGACATGTGTATTTCCGATGACAATACACGAAAATCATATTTTAAACTAATTTTCATTGTTTATTTGTTGTTAAATTAAAAAAAACGATTTTCAGACTTTAGACGCATAATTCTCTATGTTCTATTTTACGTAGAGACTTGAAATTTTCACAACTTGTAGCTAATTTTATAAACTAAACATTGAAATAAAAGCGTTTAAAAAAAAAAATTTTTTTAGGATTCAACTTATTACCACTGAATCTGTAACACATAATTTTAAATAGTGTTGCGCGCAATGTACGTCGAAACAACGCAATGTTTTATTAGTGGGTTGTGACAATTTGCCGCAGGGGTGGAAAAATCGCAATGTTGTCATTTCATTAAGGGTGTTAATAAAGTAGCGAGAATGGTCGTTTAAACAATTTTAAATCCTTATAAATCCTAAAAAGTTACTTAAAATTATTATAAAGATGATGAAAGGAACCTAAAAATCATTTTTGAATACCTGGTCTATTCAAAGATACCTCACTCGATAAGTTTTGAAAAAAAAAATTGAAGACACATTATTGCGCCAAAAAATAAGCCATTTTAATTTTTGTTAAATTTTGATATGATCTCACTCTCACAAGTAAGGCAAATCTAACGACACCTCTCAAGCTGAAATCGATCAGGCCGCTTAGACTACAGAGAGTGCCAAAGCAATACATACATAAAACATACATACATAAATACATACATACACTCGAAAAACATAATCCTCCTTCTGGCGCAGCCGGGTAAAAACATAGTTTATATATTAGGTGTAGTTTATTAGTTGTGAGAAATTTCACAATAGAAGTAATCGCTATCTTTCAATTTTATTACCGTTGATTCGACGCAAAAATTTCACAATACGATCGTACGATTAAATGTGCTTATCCAACCATTCTGATCCATTTTCTGCTTGAAAGACAAGATTTTATCACTTTGATTAAACACGCTGGGGAGGACTGAAGTAAAATAAATTAAACAGGATATTTTTAAGTCTGCAAGTAGGTAAGCAAGTTCTGTATAATTTAAAGAAATAAATATCGTTTAGAATATTATGTGAAACTTTTGCTTTGGCTTTTTAGCATGTCATTAGAATTTTAAAGATTCATAGAGCAAAAAATGTTTTTGCTAATTAATACCTGTACTTTTTATAATAAAATTGTAAATGATAGATGACTGTTTGTAAGTAACATAACAGATATTTAAAAATAAATAATAATATGAAACTTCTGTATCAATAGAAGTCCAAACAATGACCATTAAAATATCCATCTGTATTTTGAATGGAAACGATTTTCTTATTTTATGCCGATGTTTCGTCCCAGTTAAACGGATCATGGTCAAGGCGGGAATGCGGTGGCGGGGAGAAACTCTTGACAGATGACACGTAACATTCATGACAGATAACCTGTCTACCTTCCATTTCAACCGATTCCATGTTTTCACGATTGCGATAATTTATAACCGCCATCTTTGTTAAAATTCCTGGTTTTTTATCTCTATGGCCTCCTTTACTAAACGTGGGATGTAGTGACCTTCAGTTTAGATCACCTTTGGGTTATGCAACTCGATTCAATGGTTAGCACCGGCTTGAATCAGATGATCTACTACGGTGGACTTCTCTGCGTCATTATTGTTGACTGCACTGATATCGCACCCTCAGTGGAAAAAAGCATAAGTCGTGTTAAGTACTCTAAATTTTAGTTATTGATATCATTCGAAAGAGGGCAAAAGCTGCAATATGCTCAATTTTTTTCAAATTTTTATCATTAATCTTGACAATTTTGTGCAAGAAATCGTAATGTAAATTCCTTTGACTTCTTACTGATATTTGAAGTTTTGAGTTTTTTTGCACTCCTGTAAAATTTCAATTTTCATATTATGCCTTTTTTCCACTGAGGGTGCGATACGTTCTTTTATTCTTTGAAAGAAAGCCTGTTTAGTTTAACCTTTAAATGAGCTATCTAAACCAAAATCATCTTTATAAACCCTGCGGTTTTTTAAACGCTTTTATTTAGTTTCACTTCGGAGCATCAAAACATCAAACTCAATATTATGATCAAAATGCTACTCTATTTACACGGCAATAAGGTAAACGCTTCCCGCATCAAAAAATCAAATCTTGTAACGTTAATTTGAATGACTTCCCTTTAATGAAAATTGATGAAATTTGGCAGACATGTGTATTTCCGATGACAATACACGAAAATCAAAAAAAAAATTGAAATAAAAGCGTTTAAAAAAAAAAATTTTTTTCATTTCACTTATTTTATAAGCAAGACCCTATACTACACAATTTGGGTCTTGACGAAAGAACTTCTTAATATCAGCTATGCTTGTACATTGTGATTTTTCCGAACAAAATACGCACAAAGTCCCCTTCTAAAAACTTCCTAACTACTTTTACGGAGTCGTAAACTACTAGACAGGGTCGCTTTATAAGAAGTCGTTGTCTTTTCGTAATAAACTTTGAATAGGTTGATAAAATAATGTTCTTTCCAATCTCTTACTACATTAATATTTATTTTGCATTATAACAAAACAGAAGACTAAGTGGACAATTGATCAATTGCAAAGCTAAATATTATTATATAATGTTTGTTTCGAGGAAAATCTGTCAAATTACCTTTTCAGGAAAAGTTCTATTGATACTGAAAATATTGAGTTGGTTGATACCTCTTAGGCTCTTTTATTTACGAATTAAAAAAACCGGGAAAGTGCGTGTCAGGCCACGATCAATGTAGAGTTCCGAAGTAGTAAGTTCATCGACTATTTCTCATTAACTACTAATGCTAACATAGCCGTAAAAGTTTTCCTTGTAAATTCAACAAAATATAACCTGTTTTTTCACTTATCCAACTCCAACCGTTTAGCCGGCAGTGGAGAGTTTTCTTGAAACGTGGATCTAAGAACGTGGCTTTAGCTACTAGTTTTGTGGATTCTATGTCAGAAAGTCGTCTGGATACTACATCCAGCAGACTTACTTTAAGATCCATACCAGTCGTTGTTGTAGTTGGAAGAAAACGCAATTTGTGTTGTGACCCTGTTACAAGTGGCACTATATTGACCCTCCTCGGCTGCTCCTCGGTAATTCGCAGTAACAACTTTAGAACCAAGCGCAATCAGTAATGAATGACCACTCTGCTCCAGAGAAGTTATCTGGAGTGGAGTGTGATGTCAAATCAGTTAATGCCACAGATAAAGGTTGTTTCAGTTCCAGTAATCGTTCTAGCATAATGTAGGCAGAATTCCACCTTGTGGGAACGTCTTGTTTAGGCTTTAATTTGGGTAGGTCCATATCTGATTGTTTTTCACGTTGTTTGTTTGCAGCTGTCACACTGTGTTTAAAATCACCAATGATGCTACGGCATTTTGTCACAATTCTGGAGACTTCTTCGGAATGGGAAATGACTTCATTTACTGATAGATTTAGTGTATGTAGTACACAGGCATGGTGGTATTTATTTGATTCCGTTACTACCGCCTTCTTCATATTGGCCGCATTATCTGTGACCACAGTAATAATTTTATCAAATATGCCGTATTCATCAAGAATGGATTTTAATACCACTCCGGTGTTTTCACTTGTATGTGAAACTGTAATTTCTCGAGCCTCTAAAACTGTGGATTTTAGTTTGTAATCTCTAATGTAATGGATTGTTCAGCTTATGTAAGATTTTTGGTCTGCCTGCCAATAGTCGGTGGTAGCAGATATGTGATCAACATACTTAAGATATTCCATAACTTTTAAATGTATCTCATTGTAATTATTGTGGTATTAATTTATTAGTCAAGGTCTTTCTGGATGGTAAAGTATATTTAGGATTTAACTTACGGCATAGACGTATAAAACCTTTATCTTCAACTAATGACATCGGTTGATAATCAACCACAATCATTTCGACAACTGATTTATTTATTTATATATAGGTTAAAATTGAAACTCCACGACCTCTTAGTATATGTACTTAGATCTACATAGTAGTAAACTTCGAACTAAAGCACTGAACTAATATACCATAGAGACTCACAGACGGCGAACTCCTTGTTTGCTATCCCGACTGCCTAAGAAGGCTCATTATACAGCTGATCAAAGTCATGTTTAATACAAAGTGCTACGCTCAGGAAATTAAAACCGAGAACACGAATGTATCTAGTTAATCTAGGATTTGATTGACTATTTTAACTGGCTACAATTTTATTGGCTACATATTTATTTGAAAAGTAGGTAGTATACTTACCTATAACTACAACATTCTACTCGTTTGAATAGAATTCGACTGACTGTGACGCTTACTTGGCTAAAAATTCCCTACTTCTCCGCTCGTAGCAGCAATATTGTAATGTGCTTCTCCAGTGGAGACACAACCAAAAGATATAAGCTATACTTTCCTCTTCTAATGCCTTCGAAATGCTGCAACTGCTGTCGCACTATTCACCACTAGTTTCCACTTATCCAATTACTAATCGCGCACGAAGCTGTATATCTCAGTGGATAACTTAAAAGTTTGACAATGCTGGCGACTATGGGTGTTTCGATGTCTTCGAACACTGCCTTTGAAGTGCGGGAACGTTTTGCTACCTCAACTGACTTTTTAAATTTTCGAACGTTAGGTCAATTAACATACTTAATATAATACGAGTAATAGGACTGGAATATAGCTTGCCTGCGTCCACGTTCCCGCCAGCCTACGTGAATATCTTCAAGAATATTTTATTATATTTTATTTTATTTTTTTATTTTATTTTATTGTAATATATTTAAAGTTCAATATTCTTTTCTAAAGTTCAGTTTCCTTTTGGTTGAATTTGATGCTGCTTCACTTTCAATTTATAATTGTACTAAGAGTAATCTGTGGTTAACGGTGTTGGTTCACAACCTAGTGTTAAGCTAGAACTACATACATGTACTTAAAATCTGTTGTGTTACTGTTTGTTAACCTAAATAAAGAGAAAAAAAAAAGAGTGAATAGGCTTTTACTAAGTTATTGAACAAAACCATCATGGACCATATCTACAAAGGAAAACAAAATTCTTAATAAACGTTCCCATTGGTTCAGCAAAAAATTTTTCTAGCAAAAAAGCTCGATTTTGATTTTCTTATGTGGGCGCCACAATATTCTTGCCTAGGGCTTCAGTGACTCTAACGCCGGCAATGTGGTAAAGCATTAACAATATTTTGTCAGTATTCTTGAGTAAAAAAAACATAAGTTTTCTACTAACTATGTCGATCGATCCAAGTCAATATTCTGTGCGCTTCCTAGCGACAGTTCAAATATTAACAAGTTTTATGACATAAATAACTTCCAATCTAAAATCCTTTGAAGATTTTTCGCGACGAAAATATATTAGAGCGTCAAACTCGACGGTTTAAGGAAATTGATTGATAGCTCTCCCGATGTCATGTCGTAAAATGTTTTGGATAACAAAAAAAATATGTAGGGGAAGTAAGCCCAAGACGGGTACCCAGCCTAAAAAGGGTAGGCAATGCGACATCGTCAGATTGAACGCTGGACTCGCTGCGAACAGTGCAACAGTCGCTCCACACCGCGCTCCATCTGAGGCAGTCACTAAAAAACGAAGCTAGTAGAAACACGTGCGCAGTGACCAAAAATATTTTTTCGTCTGTTTCGATAAAAAATTGCAAGATGAGTTCACATTGATTTTTGCTTTTGCTTAAATGTCTGTCTAATAGTGTTAATTCAGTATCGAAATAAACTTATTCGAGTATATTTTCATACTCAACACACGGATTTAGAGTTAATATTTGAAGGTTATTTTTCGAATAATGTAAACTTCTAGCTAAAAGGCAAAATGGGTAGGGCAAAATGAGTACCTACTCGTTTTGCCCCTTTTTTACGTGGGGAAATCCTCATGGATGTCATGAATACTATTGGCTATGCTGGACTCCTACCAGCTAAAACTACCACGGATGTACTCCTCTACACCGTCGGTCAGGATCACGGGTACGCTCTCGCATTCTTCCGCGAGCCTGACAGCGCTGGTCCTTTTTGAAATCCCTTTCTCAGCATGGATCTGGAGTTTAACCATCCCTTTTTCACTACAAGGCACGCGGCTCATACACCGCGCGCACCTTCTCGAGGCTTTATTTTATTGACGGCTGACACCGTGTCCATCGTCAAGACATCAATTCATTTAGGACGGAGAAGGGCCTGGTAGGCCCTCTTCCGACGTCCTACTCTCCGGCTGCGGATTGGGAGGTTAGATGATATCTCCCTCTCTATCTCCGCAGCTTCTTTCTGCGACATAACCTCCTCGCAGAAGGAAAGTCTCACATCCCAAGACCTCTCGGTTCTGACCATTGCTCTTATTATGGTCGAAAGCGAGAGATCGTCCCCCATTTCTGCGACGAGTTCACGGCGCTCATCCTCCCAGGCTGGGCACACTAACAATGTGTGTTGCGCCGTATCCTCGACGCAGCTGCAATGGTGGCACCTGGTGGTCGGTTCACTTATTTAGGTACTTTCCGAAACAACCATGTCCGGTGAGCACCTGTATGAGCCGGAAGGTAAACCACCCATGCCGCCTGTCCAACCAATCCTCCAGGATCGGACGGACAGCCTCGACAGTCCGGCTCTGAGTTCAGCCAGCTGCTTTTTCCACCTTTCAGTCACCGACTGTTGAGCGTGGAACTTCCACTCTTCCATTTTTCTTGGCGAGGGTACAATACACCGGGCCCGGATCTGATCGCCAATCATATAACGAAGCTTGAGCATCCCGTCAAGACGCACAACTGCCTCGAAGGAGATGGTGCGATATTCTCGAATGACTCCGATAGCCATCACCCTCTGAGGTTTTCTTAAAAGGGCGATGGTTTTATCAGTCAGCTCTTCTTCCCTTACGGGAGCTCCGTATAAGGCCATAGACCGCAACACTCCTAAATAGAGGCATCTACTACTTTCTTTAGGCTCCCCGAGGTTTGAATAGAAAAGAATAAAAATAGAAGCAAAGAAAATAAGTTTGAATGAAATGAATAAATGAAAATTTATTTTAATATAGTAGCAATGGTGCCTGGCTACAATAAAGACTAATTACTACTACTGGCTTCAGTGTTATTGGACATTGTTATATTCTATTATTAGTTTTTGTGCAATTTAGAAGTACATTTAAGTTGCTTATTTTTAGACTAATATAGCTAACTTAGAAATGTTCGAGAGATTTATGTACCTACCCATCTTAGGCCGGCCTTCCGTTTTGCCCGAGGCCAGTACCCATTTTAGGCCCCCCCTACGGGCAAAATGAGTTTTTTGAAGGTTTATGTTATTTGCTCATAATAATTTTGCTGGTGTAGTTTTAAGTAATATGACCTAATTTTATCAAACTATATTAAACTCCCTTACACGCGTCAACTTAAGTCTTTAGAAATTATGCTATTAACATGCTCAAACTTTAATTTTGCCTTAGGGTACCCTTCTTGGGCTTACTTCCCCTACCCTTTTCTTTGAGCCAATAACATGTTGAATGCTTTTGTTTAGATTTGATTTTCCATTTTAATTTTCATTGAGAATACACTGTTTAGAGAACACTGATAACAGTAACAGAAGAGATACCTAAATCATAAAGCTTTATTTCCGTCGTAGATAAGAATAATGATTTTCATGCATGAGTTTAATGTCATAGAACAGAAATTTCGAACAAAATGAATGTCCCGCCCGGGAGGTTCGATTTTCAAAATTGAGCCCCCGTTCTCCTTTCAAAATCGAACGAATCCATTGCAAATTGAAGCCATATGGCGCCAATGCATACATGGTATGGGACATACATGGTGTTCGTGGTGTCGGTTCTATACGCTAGTAATAAAACTTCAATGTTTTCATGCTGAAATATTGAGTTAAGAAACTAATGACGTCATAAATAAGCGACAGCGCTTAACACATCGTAACTTTTCACTATTCACGATAATTTGCGTGACAATGCATAGAACTCATCGATCTTAGTCAGAGGACACAGCTAAATTCTGATAATAAATGACACAAATTGAATGGAATACTGGTTGTATTAGTAGACATATTCATACAATAGCAGGATTTTGTGCAATAGAAATCAAAAGCAGCTACGTATACGTTTGAACTGAAAAATCTTTGTCGTAGCGAATCAGTTTCAAAGATTTTGTTAGGTTTCCTTTCTTATTTATGGATTACAGAATATAAGGCCACCATACTTATTGCTGTCATCAATAGGTTTTGTGTTTTAATATAAAAAAATTGGATACGGTCTATGGTATGAATTCAAATTGGGTATTATTTTAAAAATTTATCTAATAATCATAATTAAAGCTCATTTTGTATTGTAATTTGTACCTACATCTTTTTATACAGTATACATCTAATTTATGAGTTATCCCAAAAATTACGCAAGACTTGCACTCGCCGCCATACTGTTGCCGATTAAAAGAATCATTCACTTTCAATATTAAATACTGTTTCAAAAATAACGAAAAGTCAATGGAGTGAATGGCCTGGGTCCGCAATTCACCTGTTTGGAACAAGTTAATGTGGTAAGAATTCAGATAGGACGACATTTTTTAGAATATAATTACTTAAATAGGATTAAACACAAAAGGGCTAAAATTTGTACATGCCCAAGTTCAATTTATTACTAAAATTATATTAAAACAACTGAAGTAAAAAAACATGAAAGTTTGTTGTAATAAGACATTTTAGAAGGTTTTGTTTTGATTTTAACGATGTAACTTAAGACTACTGCGGTATAACCGCTTACTTAGTGTACAAAATTAGTAAAAGGAAACCGAAACCTCTCTTCGTGTTTGCTTCAGTTTTTTGTTGCCAAGTGCTCTAATGCTGGAGCTAACATATAGTTTTGGTAAACGAGACAACTCACCCAATCTCAATCTCACTTTAATTTTTGTTTACAATAACTTGAGTAATCCATGGTGTATAATAACGTACCTACATATTAACCCTTTGCTTTCGAGAGGTGAGTCTTGCTTACCACATGATTTGTTGCCACAACTGGAGAGGTGACTCGCTCACCACTTTGTTTGGTGCGGAAATTCGATGATCAATTACCTAATAAAGAAATATAAGTAGTTTACGCAGCGCATCGAATTTCCGCACCAAACAAAGTGGTGAGCGAGTCACCTCTCGAGTTGTGGCAATAAATCATGTGGTGAGCGAGACTCACCTCTCGAGTGCAAAGGGTTAATACGTGAACGTAAAATCTTTGGAAACCTTTTTAAAAAAATATATGCACGTAGGAATCTGATTTATATGGTTTGGTATGATTAAAGTTTACACGGAGAAGAAATTGTACAGAAAGAATTATTATAATTGCAGATAGCTAATTTTTTTTATAAAAAAATGTTACAAACACATTTATTTAATTACGGACATTGAATTATGGTCGAATTTTGACCGCAGAACAGGTCCGTGGTAATAATAAGTTATACAAGAAAATATTAATTATTTATTATTATAAAACAAGGATTTAACAAGTGTCTTAAACGGTAGAAGTCACGCAATATATTTGTTTCATAGAAATGATAATAAGTATTATATTATGCTTTAATTAATTTAAAACTTTGTTAAAGTGTTGATACTATACTACTACTACTACTTCATACCTTTACTAAATGATTAAATGAGTTAATCAAATATTATAGACTAGACAGTAAGGTCTTCAAAAAAATTATATTAGATCAAATGCTGACGCACTTCAACACCTGTCACTTACTCCACCCTGAACAATACGGCTTTACCAAAGGCCGTAATACATACAACAGATGCAGGCGCTAGGCTTCTCAAACACATCTTTGAGGCCTGGGAGAACTCTCAAAATGCCATTGGGGTATTCTGTGACTTGTCTAAAGCATTTGACTGTGTTGAACACGAAACACTTCTACTTAAGCTTAGTCACTACGGTGTTAAGAACAATTCACTTAAATTGATTGCGTCATACTTGAAGGGTAGAATCCAATGTGTTAGCATCAACGATACCAAATCATCGGGATCTCAATCTGTTATGGGTGTACCTCAGGGCTCGATTCTGGGCCCCTTCCTATTTCTAATATACATAAATGATCTGCCGTATTATATTAAGAAATATGCAGACATTGTCCTGTTTGCTGATGACACTTCCCTTATATTTAAGACGAATGGAAATAAAATGAATTTTGACGATGTAAACAGTGCTCTGTCTCGTTTATCACACTGGTTTAATACAAAAAATTTACTACTTAATGCTAAAAAAACTAAGTGTGTTGAATTTTTGCTACCTAATGTACGGAATGTTAGTAAAAGCCTCAAATTAAATTATGAAATTCTAACTATGGATAAATCCACGGTTTTTTGGGTGTCACCTTAGATTCTAAACTACAATGGGGCACCCATTTAACGACTCTCGCGAGTAAGCTGAGTAAGGCAGTTTATGCCATTAGAAAGATAAAACAGTTTATTGATGTAGAAACTGCTAAACGTGATTTGCCTATCCAAATGTTTAAGAAATATGTTAAATCTCAGCTAGTAGTCAAGGGATACTATGGTAAAAATGAATATATTAATGACAAAGATGCCTGGAAATTAGTGCCACATCCAGTTCCGCGTAGGTAAGACCATATTATGTAACATTTCATTATTTTAAAAGATGTGCTGAGGAGTTTCTTTAGCCTTTTCTTCTCCTCCACGACAAAGCACCTTTCCGAAAAGCGAAAAAATGACGTGCATAAGTGTATCAGTGTATCATACCTATATGAATAAAATATTTTGACTTTGACTTTAGAAAACCGCCCTCGCTTCGCTTCGGGAAAAATAGTAAAAAAAAAATATAGTCTATGTCGCCCGGGGATAGTTTAACTTCCCAACAGTGAAATAATTTTTCAAATCGGTTCGGTAGTTTCGGAGCCTACTCAATGCAAACAAACAATCAAATCTTTCCTCCTTATAATATATTATTAGTATAGATTAATACAACATTATGATGAATTTTAGTACAAATATTTTACGACAACAAGTAGAGACAGCAAGTGCAAAAAAATATTGCGTGATTAATAATCTTTAAAATGTTTATAAGGAACAATTGGACGATGGTCTTAAAAGGTTCTTAGTAGTAAGTTCAAGAACCTTTCTATCGAAAAGCAAACGTAATTTACCAACCGAGCTGATCTGTCAACATAAATTAGTTTCTGTTGTGATTAAAGTTGACTTCAGAAGCCACAAGACTGCTCTCTCCAATTACGTTGTTTTACTGAAAAATTTAGTTTCGTACTTGACGCTTGAGAAAATACAGTTAGGCTAAGTAATCTATACTAATATTATAAAGAGGAATGATTTGATTGTTTGCATTGAATAGGCTCCGAAACTACCGAACCGATTTGAAAAATTCTTTCACTGTTGGGAAGCTACATTATCCCCGGGTGACATAGGCTATATTATAATTTTTTTTTTACTATTTTGCCGAAGCGAAGCGAGGGCAATTTCCTAGTATTTTTATATTTTCCAACTTGCTTTAAAATTTAAAATTGGTGTGTTTATTTACTGAAAACACAGACCAAAATGAAGATTACAGGAATGCCATGTAAAACGATACTTTATTGTTACTATAGTAAGAAAAGTTATACTTATATTTGGAAGCCCTTAAATTGATTCAATTTAACCAATGCTTGAATAGGGATGTTGACTAATTTTTGGATTCAATTTTATTTTATAGATAAAACCTCAATATTCACGGAAAAAATATTATAAAAATAATAATCTTCATTTTAAAAACAAAAATACACACACACATATATTGTGTGTACATAAATAATAAAATAAATAAATAATAAATAAATAAAAATTGATAAATAAAAATCATTATCAAATTTCCCACCAAAAACGTCACGTGACGTCACTAAACGATATTCAATACTATCTGTCTGCTACGTTTGTTGAATTTCCATATAAAATTGTTCCAATGACGTCATATTCTCAAAATGGCGTTTGAGGTCACGTGACAGTGAGTACAATTTTTAACATTTTAAATTAATGATATTTAATTTATTGTGATTGATTTCAATAAAAGAATCATATTTTAGGCCTTTAAATGTTACCACTAATATTTTAGACATAAATTTATATTAATTTATAATTAGTGTCAACATCCCTATTAGTCGACACAGTGACGCTGTCTCACGTAGTTTGTAAGAGAGAGAGAGAGACAGTTCTTTCTCCTTCTCTCTTTCTTGGCCGACAACGCATCAGTGATGCCTTTGGTGTTGCTGATGTCCATGGGCGACGATAGCCACTTACCATCAGGTGGATCGTCAGCTCCTTTGCCGGCTATTTCCATAAAAAAGGAGAAAAAAATGCGCTTCCTTTTGCTTTTATCCTACCAATGTTATAAATTTGAAAGTTTCATGAAATGTAACACACAGGTAGACCATTATATAAATAGGAATAGAGTACTTATTAACCTGAAAAACGTGGGCAAAGCCGCGGGCAGACCGCTAATCGAGATACTGATTGATTGATTGACTGATTAATTGATTGTTTGATCGATTGATTGATTGATTGCGACTACTATAGTGAAGAATTTTCGTGTCTGATGTTCCGTCAGGCGGCCTATTATGAACTCTATGTTCCAGTGTAAACGTAAAATTCGTATTACCAAATCGGTCACGTGATACCTACTTTTTAGCCAAATATACGTTGTTCAGAGACCGATAAATGAATTGCCTGGAACATGAATGGTTTTTAAAAGTTTTTTTAAAAAAGCACCAAAAACTCGCGCTAATAATTCGTTTGGATTATTCATTACACATTTTACATAAAAAGTATTCTCCGTTATAAAGGAAATTGAGTGGCCATTCCGAACCCTCAGAGGCGGTTTTAACTTTCGCGTAATATCGGTTCTTTATGTACTTAGCTCTCGTAAGCTTGCAATAAAGTTGTTATAACTCCGATGGAAAGCTTTAAGTCCAAGTCAAATATTTTATTTTATTAAGCTAATCGTTATATTCCGTGTACCTCTATGCGAAATAATCTTAATACATATGACTGAGAAAGTAAGAACTTGAGAAGGCATGGAGTTGACCACGTAGCTAAAAGATTCTAATTCGTTATACATCGATAATCAAGAAAGCTAAATAACTTTATGTTTTCTTATTTGCAATGTACCGATAACGATTTAGTATTTATCTGCATAAAGGGAAATGTGAAAAAATCATGGACAACGCAAATAAAAACACTGACTTCCACATCCCGATTCAAACATTTGTCTGTCATATCAATATGTGTCCGGATAAGCTGGCCATACATGATCAAGTGTACCTACTTGTCAAGCTTGCAGTTTGACTTGATGTGGCATGCATCTAGTTTACATGAGATAGCTATACCATACCAGATAGCCATACCGTGGTCATTCACCGTCAAGTTTACTGGATGCCGCGTCAAGTCCGCTGCAAACTTGACAAGTATACTTTATCGTGTATGGCCAGCATTATTGAAACCGGAACCTTTGGGAGCCAGTTCTTTCTCTCTCTCTCTCTCTTATTTCTTGATCCGCAACGCATTGGTAATGCCTTTGATGTTGCTGATGTCCATGACATTAGGTAAATCGTCAGTTCGATTGTCGACTGGTTATGTAAATAAAAAAAAACCTCTCACACACAAGGCCATCACTAACAAAGCTACAGGATCATCACCAATAGCCATTGAAGTATTATTACTAGCGTATAGTTAGAACCGAAACCGCGAACATAATGTATGTCCCAATGCATTGGCACCATGTGGCTTCAATCTTCAATGGATTCGTTCGATTTTGAAAGGAGAACCGGGGCTCAATTTTTAAAATCGAACCTCCCGGGCGGGATACACATTTTGTTCGAGATGTCTGTTCTATGACATTATACTTCTATGCCAATAGCCAATAGATCAATAAGATAGACTCTAGACTCCTAAAAGAAGTCGTATTTTTATGAAAGTAATGGAATGAGAATTTATGTTGTTGTTTTTAGTTTTGTCATGGCAATATTTTTTCATAAGTCATGACTTGCAAAATCTCGTCCCTTGTAGGTACACGCAGGAGGCAATGGCCTAAAAACAAAGTAAACAGATCATTGTATAAACTTCTGTTTTCTTTCTGTAATGTTGCATATGTTCTTATATGTTTTGTGTTTGTGTTTCATAGATTTCATCAGCTTAGTTCGTTCGAGCTGTGAAAAGGGATTGTGTTTAATAAATTTTAGATGACCTAGGTATAAGTTTTTCTCTTGTCTGTTAAAATTTGCGTCTAAAATTAAATAAAAAATATGATGTAGGTATATCCCTTGAACTGTGAGAGTGTATTAGATTAATGATATGTAGAGAAAAATAAGAATTATTCCTTATAATGACTATTCTTTTAAAGCAAACGAAATGAGATAAATTACTATCTTTACCATCAAGCAGTACCTAGATACATGTTAATATAATGCGAGAAAATAAGTAAAAGGCAGCAAAACGGTAACATCACGTATATTTACCAATTTATATTACTAAGAACAATTATAAACTTAAACGTAAGTAGAAAGGCATTAGCAAACTTATTATAACCAAGCCTTACACAATCTTTATTAAATAACAGGTATAAAGTTACTTAACTTTGTACTGTTCAGCAGGCTGCACACCAACGAAATAGGCGACCACCGACAAAATCAGCCTATTTATAGCAGTGGTTTCACAGAGCAGAGTGGCTTACAGTTACTAATACAAATGTTGCCAGTGTAAAGAAAACTTTTTATAACATTAACAAAACTCAAATTTAAATAATTTTATTATTTGTATAAGTATATAATACAAAATTTAATAATTATCTATTACGGCCATGCTGACAGTACTTCGTCCACGAAGTACATCTACTAATTGTTCCTAATTACATACATAATATCCTTAATTACAGTAATATTCCTAAATCTTGGAATTTTACACATTTATAATATTTAGTGTATTAATATATAGTACATTTTTAAATCAGAGCATTTACTACTCTTTACAATGTTACTTGTATGGAAATGAACCAGCGGACACGTACCAACTACATGGACAGAGTATTTACTACTCTTTACAATGTTACTTGCATGGAAATGAACCAGCGAATACGTACCAACTACATAGACAGAGTATTTACTACTCTTTACAATGTTACTTGCATGGAAATGAACCAGCGAATACGTACCAACTACATAGACAGAGTATTTACTACTCTTTACAATGTTACTTGCATGGAAATGAACCAGCGGTTTATTTATATTATCTAAGCTGTAACCTAGACATGCCAATTCCATTCACCCGCTGCCAGTGAGACTAATCGGCACCAAGTTACAGTTGACCAGCGGTTATAATAGACATCAAACAAATATATTATTCAAAATAAACAAATGAAATAATTCTTATCATATTTATAATAATTAAATGGCATTTTCAACAGTAATATTCTCCTCCACCCATTCTCCCGGCCAAAATCGTAACTTTTCTTTGGCAGTGACAATATTTCTTAAATTACCTAAACCCTTTAGAGTAAAGCGATCATTGGGAAGAATTGAAATAATTTCATAGGGACCCTTAAATTTAGATTTTAATTTGTCGTTACGTCTATGATCCTGATTTACGTAAACCAAATCACCTATTTTATAAGATTTATTATCTCGTCTTACAGAATCAAAACGTTCTTTAAATTTTTCCGCGATTTGCTGTAATCGTTTCCTAGCTAATTCACGATCAGTTCGTACATCGATATTAGGTTCTAAACTATCATTGTCGAGAACATCATTTAAACGAGCTTGCACGACAGGTATGTTAGCTTCTACTCCTATTAACAAACGTAACGGAGAAAATCCAGTGGATTTTTGTACAGTGGTATTAATGGATTGTTGAACTTTCCATAATCCGTTCGGCCACTCCGTCACCTCATCACACATAGTACTTAACATATTGATTACGGTAGCTACATAACGTTCGACTTGTCCGTTACTTCTAGGTGTTCCAGTTGATATCATATGGTGTTCGATATGTAGTTCTCTAAAAAGTGATTGAAGTTGATTGGAACTAAAATTTGTTCCTCGATCAGTGACAACTAATGACGGTGTACCGAATAAAGTAATAGTATCTCTTATAATAGGTATTAATTCCTGAGCATTTAAAGTTTTAATCGGTTTTAATAAACAGAACTTAGTGAAACCATCTACTAATAATAAAACATGTCTGAAACCTTCAGGGGTTGTGGGAAAAGGCCCAGTGCAATCTAAATGTATTACATGAAAAGGTATAGCAATTTTATCTATAGGATGAAGTAGTCCTTGTTTTGGCCCTGAAAACCCCTTCCTTTTTGTGCAAATTAAACAGTGAAAAATGTACTTCTTGATAAAAGCTACCATGCCAGGAAACCAGAAATACTGACGGATTTTATGAAATACCTTATCGAACCCTACATGACAGTTTTCATCGTGAAATAATTTCAATAAACTCAATCTATATCCTTTTGGTACAAACAATTTCGGTTCTGTATTAATTTTGTAATATAAAAGGTTATTTTTTATTAAATATTGGTTACAATCTAAATCTCCGGACTGTAATCGTGTCATTATTTCCTGAGTCTCTGAGTCATTCTGTTGAGCAATTTGTAACCAAGACTGTGAACCAGTAACATCATTAGAAATATCAATAAAATTAACTTCAGGGAGTGAACGTCTACGTTTCTGAACTGGTGACTCGACGGGGTTGCGACTAAGAAAGTCTACATGGCTAATGAATTTACCCTTCTTGTATTGAATGTTAAATCTAAAATCTTGCATAAAAGTCCACCAACGGGCTACTCTGGGTGATAAGTCTCTTTTTGTCATAGTGGATTTAATCGCATTGCAATCTGTAATGATAGTAAAATCGATACCGAGAAGATAAACCCGAAAATTTTTAAGGGCATTATAGATAGCTAGCGTTTCCAAGTCATAGGAACAATACCTTGACTCGGCTGGACTTGTCCGTTTACTATAATAAGCTACAACTTTATTTAATTTACCAACCTTTTGTAATAGTATTGCCCCGTAACCTATAGCGCTAGCATCTGTATGAAGCTCCGTAGGGAGCTTAGGATCAAAAATGGTCAACAATGGTTCAGAAACTAGGTGGTCAATTACATATTTACGAGCTGCGTCTTGCTCGGGACCCCAAACCCATTTCTGGTTATTTTTAGTTAACTTTGTAATACAGGCAGTTCGAGAAGCGAAATTGGGGATAAATCTACGAAAATAACTAGACAAACCCATAAATTGTCGTACTTGTTTGATGTTACCTGGTACAGGGGAATTAGCTAATGCAGTGACTTTAGATTTACTAGGCCTAACACCCTCGCGAGATATGAGTCTACCCAAGTACTCAATATTTTCTACAAAAAATTTACATTTTTTGAGGTTAACTGTGAAACCAGACGAATGAAGTGCTGATATCGTTTGTTCTAAGTAATCAAGCCCTTGATCAATCGTGTTAAATGGAATCAAAATATCATCTATATAAACCAAAAGGAACTTCAAATGCTTTACTGCTTTAGAAATAGCTCTTTGAAACACCGACGGACCATTACAAATACCAAATGGCATCTTCAGAAATTCGTAATGTCCGTCTGGTGTTACAAAAGCGGTGTATTTAGTGGAGTTGCTCGATACAGGAATTTGATAAAAACCATTTTTCATATCAATTGAAATATAGAAATTAGATTGTCCTAGCCTATCGATTTGATCCTCAATGAGAGGGAGAGGGTATCTATCTTTTTCAACTAATTTGTTTAATGCTCTAAAGTCGACACATAATCTATCACTTCCATCACTTTTCTTAACGAGGATTACAGGACTGGCAAAGGGCGAGTTACTTTCTTTAATTATTTGTTTATCTAACAAGTTTTGAATTATTTCTTTTACCTTCTCCCTTTCTATTGGGGCTAATCTATATGGCCTATAGTAAACAACCTGATCCGACTTTAATTTTATTTCAAGTTCTCCGGTCTTTACATTGCCAGTGGCTTCAAGGACAGAAGAATACTTTTCGAAAATCGCTATTATTCTATTTTGCAAATCACAATCTAAATGTGCTATGGCCGTTGAAAGATCAGAAAAGTCATTTTCTAATAAATTTACTTCAAACCTAGAATTCGGTAAACATTTCCTCACTAAACTGGAACCTAAATAATCTGTCACAATTTCAATATCACGATGTTCAACAGCGTTTCTACCTATTAAAAAATCGTAAGGACAATCAATATCCCTGACAACAAAAATATCCAATTCAAAACATAAATCTTCAAACTTAACTGGTGCGGTAAATTTTGCAAACGCTTGTAAGCTACCTTTACCTATTCCGTTAATACGTAAGCAACATGGAGTTAAATGGCTACCAAGACGTTTTGCTACGGATTCTTTGATTATACTACAGTTAGCTCCCGTGTCAATAAGTGAATTTATTTTAATATCGTGAATACACACCGTTGTCAACTTTAAATCCGATTTTCTAAAAAATTTACCTCTTTTCCATTAGGAGTATTATTATCGTTATCGGTTTTAGGTTTATATCTACAAATATAATCCGTATGACCGGGTTTTCTACAATACGTACAAAATCTTTTCACCAAATCTATAGGTCTTAGTTCTCGAGGCGATGGAGGTATATTTGCCTGAATATTAGTTTGATTATCTTTTTTAGGGCACTGAGTCCTACAATGGCCTTTCTTATCGCATTTATAACATCTTATATCAACTGAACGGGTATCTATTTTACGTCGCTTAGAGAGGGTAGAATTAGACGTTTCCATAAAATCACTTGTCTTCTTCTAAAGGTCGTTTTTTAGTTTTTGCGTATGAAGTGAATAATGCAATAAGCTCGGATGTGGTTTTAACATTACTGTTGAATGACGCCATTCTTACATTTACATCAGATATACTACCGCACACTAATTCTATTAATTGTAACTCAGAAAAAACTATTTTAGTGTTACGTAACAACCTAATTTTTTCTCTTGCGTATTCACAATAAGAATCTGCGGCATCGGAATCATATAAAACTGCCTTCCGTAATTTTTCTACGAGATTTCTTTTCTCGGGGTACAAAGCCGTTAGTTCTGCACGTAGATTTTCCCACGAACGACCTTCAGCGGGGTCCCATGTTTGAAACCATAGTAATGCAGACCCTTTTAGGGCCCTACCTGCTTTGGCGACCGTGGAAATACTGCTCCAGCCAAATTCTTTCGCCAGTGTCTCGATGTAGCTGCACCATGACTCCGCGCCCAGGTCGCTCGTAGTTGGATCGAAGATTGGCAAAGCTACGTCCTCTTCTTTTCTCGCTGCTCCGGAAACGGCATCTCTGATTGCTTTTAAAAGTTCTTGCACCACAGCGACATCCATCTAAAAAATAAACAGTATATATTAGAAAAATGAACACTATCCCAATACACGTAGGTCGATCCCACTTCTGATATTAGATTAATGATATGTAGAGAAAAATAAGAATTATTCCTTATAATGACTATTCTTTTAAAGCAAACGAAATGAGATAAATTACTATCTTTACCATCAAGCAGTACCTAGATACATGTTAATATAATGCGAGAAAATAAGTAAAAGGCAGCAAAACGGTAACATCACGTATATTTACCAATTTATATTACTAAGAACAATTATAAACTTAAACGTAAGTAGAAAGGCATTAGCAAACTTATTATAACCAAGCCTTACACAATCTTTATTAAATAACAGGTATAAAGTTACTTAACTTTGTACTGTTCAGCAGGCTGCACACCAACGAAATAGGCGACCACCGACAAAATCAGCCTATTTATAGCAGTGGTTTCACAGAGCAGAGTGGCTTACAGTTACTAATACAAATGTTGCCAGTGTAAAGAAAACTTTTTATAACATTAACAAAACTCAAATTTAAATAATTTTATTATTTGTATAAGTATATAATACAAAATTTAATAATTATCTATTAAGTGCATAAGAAATATTTCTGAGTATTTCAACTACCGTTAGTTGAAATACTCAGAAATATTTCGATAGGCCCGTGCCTATCCTCTGAGGACTAGAATTAGCGATGCGCTTTACCGATCTGAACTGAATTTTTCGAATGTAAAGCTTGAATTACATGTTCTTGTGACTAAAATGTTAGGCTTTTCTACACAAAACTTGGACACATACATTTAGATCTCAATTCTTTTTTTTTCAACATGGCTTTTATTTCACATTTATGTTTTTGTATGAGATAGACTCTGAAACCATCCAACCGATATGCCTCAAAATGGTTTCATTTGAAAGGCGACAATCCGAAGGTGGTTTGAGACCACTAAAACAATGCATTAGGCATATTCGGTCCATTGATAGAGTCGATTTTCCAATTTTCCCATACAACAATTTGAAGATAATATGTAAAGATAGTGCATCAGCGTCAACATCAACACAAAAACTGATCTGTAATTCTCATCAGAAAAGTTTTTAGCGTAGTGGAACACGCCGGGTATCCTACTAGCTCTTAATAAAAGGAAATCATTTGGTTGATTTGATTATGTTCTGAAAAAACGCGATGATATGTAACAAAAGGGATGGTTGACAGTAAAGGTTATTCACTTTTGCTTGTTGCAAATATAGGGAATCTAATTGCAATTCCAAAAATACATCCAAACAAAAAAAAATCTTTAAATGAAAATAAAATTACATTGCTCCAAAATTCCGAGCACGTAAGAAAATGCTGAGAGACAAATCTAATATAGGTACTCAAAGGTAGGTGATAAAATTACAAGGGAGTAGGGACACTTGGGGACATATCTTGGTATCAATTGCATTATAGCACCATATTGGTAGTATTGGTACCATAGATATGTATAAGGGACGCATTGGAGCGTGAACGTGTAATAGATTTTACTTCAGATGAAATATTTGATTCGCCAAATATCATTTGTAGGTGCTCAATTTGTCATGTTTTCGCACGCAATTGGGTTTCTGGGATTCTAATGAAAACTTTAATACATAAGGGAAGTATGTTCAAAATGACATATTGTATGGACAAAATAACATATGGGTAGTCTCTCGTATTTGGTGCAATCAAACAAAAGTAAATAACTATAAAATTATTTTTATTTAAAAAGTTTTATTTTCACAAAACATAGTATAACAACCATCTCGAACGCGACAGCTTTGAAAAAAAAAACCGCATCACAATCGGTCATAGACACGTCTAGTCTTGTTGAACTTGGTCTTGTAGAAATGGTCTTAGAAGACCTATAATATTTTTGGAAGACCTTTTCAACGATACCCCACACTAAAGATTACGCGACGAATTAAAAATTCATCCTCACGTTACCCTGGTACCCTGAAAAACAATATTTTATTCTACGATTCTTGAGTTTTAATAAATACGTACATACATCCATGCCTGAAACTATAATGGTTCCGATTTTACTTCGGAACCCTAAAAATGATCGCGTTTTTGTCATGTTGTTAATAATGTTTACTTATAATGATACTAAAATAAATAAATAACGTTTCACACTCATAGCCCCACACTAGGATTCCCTGTGTCGTGAGTGCCATGGACAACACACAAGACAAGGACACTCACACCCAGACCGAGAACAGAAATTCAAACTCATCATTCAAATTTCCACCTCGCTGGGAATCGAACCCAGGACCCTTGGCGCGGCGATCCGGCATGGTAACCATTGCGTCACGCGGGTCGTCAAAATGTCGTTAGGTTGTCTATAAATATCCAACACTCGTGACAAGGACCCCTGGGGTTAAGTATCTCTGCGCTAAGTTCATTGCAGGTTTACTACATCCATTTCAATAAAAACAAGGCGGGAAGAACTCGAGGAAGTTTTAACAAGTTAACCAAGTGGAAAATAAAATTGAACACTTCCCGCGATGGCACAGAAGTTGAGGCGAAATTTCAATTTTCTTCTACTCTATTGCATCCTATGATCTTCGTGCTCAGTAAGTACATGATATTATAAATAATTATCATACGAGATTATACGATGGATGGCTTGAAGTGTTAGAGGCTCTATCCATCTTCACTTCAACTTACGATCTTCGTACTGTAGGTACCCTGCTTATTGTTTCTTTTTTCTTTCTTCTCTCTTTTTTCGTGAGTAGCAATACATCGGAGATGGGTTTGCATCACTAGTGTCCATGGGCGACCATGTGGACCATTAGAAAGAAAGAAAGAAAAAAAGAAATGATTTACTTTGTTAAGCATATTCTTACAAGTTGTTAATCGTCATTTAATACAGCAATTATGAAAGTTAACAGTTATACCTACAAACAATCTGCTGCAGCACTGCTCAACATGAAGGTACGTACTCGGCATAAGCCCGCGGCGAACCCCGGCTACTGGTTTTCAGTACGACCTGTTTTGTATCGCTGTTCTGACGATCAGCTAGCACATCTGTTGCAGACTAGTTATTTATGTAAAGAATGTCGCTAAATTCTGTAGCGTGATATGTGAATAATAATTAATATTAAATTATTATAAAAAATTCAAATTTAATAACTGTAACTTGGAGACTCAGTTTTCAAAATGGCATCATAAGGGTGCTTTTCCACCAGAGATGTGCTATGCAGTTATGCTGCGAAGATGTGAAATACAATAAATATGATTGGTTCAATAAATTGATTGATTTCCACCAATGAATATGATTGGTGGATATCAAACGCATCCGTAGCAACGTAACATAGCACATCTCTGGTGGAAAAGCAGCCTTAGTGTCTTAACAGAACTAATTATTATTTTTTAGATTTACATGATCGGTTGATGTTTTCCATACAAACAATAAAAATATTCCATGCAAACTTACATCCTATTTGCGAGGAAAACCTTGTAACTTTCCGAGATGAAAAGTTTTCTAAAATATGACTCAGAGTATAAGTAACAACTTTTCCAATTTTCATCGAAATTCGATGTGATTCCCGGACAGACAAATAGACTGACAGAAAGGCAGACAACAATTTTGAAATAAGTGTTAAAAATACGTTTCTTACGAATTCAATAAAGAAAAATTAAAAATAATGTCACTATCACTGAAACACTAAAGAGACTTCAGTCTGTCTTCAGAACTCTTGTACGAGTTCTCATCAGTAAATCACAAAATATCATTAGAGAAATTATATTGCTCATGTGTGTCACTCAAAAAATTGATTTGTGCGTGTTTATTGAAATAAATAAGTGGAATCTTTGCTTGACATGCTTTTTTTAAATATAATTCATGAAATTGCTACTTTTTGGCCCCAAATTTGAAACCGACCCATCCACGATACCGTGTTAGTATGTTTATCGAGTGAATCGACAAAATGGATAGAGCAAAATATTTCCCTTGTAAAATACATACGTATTCTGAATTTCATGACACTGGTTGAAAGGTATAAAATCATAAGTACCTACTGTTGACGGAGTTAACTGCCACTTCGCTTACGAGTACGCGTATGTGGCTAAAACTGTTACAACACACGTCTTGTTCTAGAACTGTAGAGGCATTTTCATGTATAAATACTGTTCAAAATACACTCGGAGAAGAAATGGCGAAAGAAGCTCCTTAGCTTACTGACTTTTGTAATCTGTTGTAATAAAGACTCTCACTCTTCAATCAATCTTCAATCTTTAATTATGAAAGCAAAATTATACAAATTATAAATGTCTAATTCTAATCCTCAATCATGTAATCAATTAAGTACTTATAAGACATGATGTCACACACTTTGTAGTCATCCAATTCATCAAACGTCAAAACTTGATCTTCAAGTATTTGTGTTCATCAAAGTTTTGTCGAACTATAAAAATGTCTGTAGTCATCCAATCCATCAAAAAGTGTAAAAACTTTAAACTGTTGGTTTACATTAATTAGGAACAATCGAAACTGTCGTCGGAAACCTACCTAATAAAATGTTTTTTTGTAAATCATATTTAAATAGATACTTAACTATAATCGCACCTGATGTGTATTAAGTTTTTGTGGCATTTAAGTTATAATAATACCTGTTGTATAACTTAGAAACTTTGTTTTTCCATTGAACAATGGAACAATGTGTACAATTAAGTATTCCACCTCATTTCCCAGGAGTAGAAAAGTGTACGTGATCAACTTCAAATAAGTAGGTTGCACATTGTAGCGTATTTACTATCGCTGAAAACGCGGGCAACGCCTCGAGGTAGATTACAACATATTATACATTTCGTGAGTACTATCATGAGATGTACTAACAGAACATTGAAAGAGTTAAGCTTGAAGTCATCTATCGCGTATATAATATTACTGGAAATTGCTCAGTACTTGCACACAGCACAATGAAACGTGTGTTGAAGTAACAACTAAACATATTATACTCTTTATCTATATCCATCTGGCCTGGCAGGAAAACTATATTTATGTAGTTATCTATTATCCTAGCGCAGATATCCTACTTCCTAATAATATAAAAAAGAGAAAAAGAAAAAAGAAAACAAAGAAAAAGAGTTCTCCTTCAGGGCCGGCGTTGCACTGGCTAGTCCTCTGGTATTGCTCATGTCCATAGGCGACGGTAACCACTTACCATCAGGTGGCCCGTATGTTTTTTCGTCTGCCCTTCAGGCTATAAAAATATAAATGTGAAAGTTTGTAGTATGTTTCACGCGCTCTTTCATGAAAAAACTATTGAACGGATTTTCATGAAATCTAGCACACATGTACCATGATCTGAAATACGATTATATTAATTATTATCTTACAACTAACCGCCCTCGCTTTGTTTCGGTTTTCTTATTTTTTTTACACCTTGGGTTACATAACTGGAGTTTTATTAAGGATCCCTAATTTTTTGAAAATATAATATAGCCTATGTCACCCGGCGATAGTGTAGCTTCCCAACAGTGAAAGAATTTTTCAAATCGGTTCAGTAGTTTCGGTGCCTATTCAATGCAAACAAACAATCTTTAGGTAACAGAAAACGCAGGCAACGCTGCGAGCAGAGCGCAAGTTAATAAAAACATCGGTTAAGAGGTACATAGAATGCCATCATCGGCAATGATATATGTATATTACTTACTACATTGTATTTGCCCGAGCAGCCGAGCTTTAATTGTCACAATTGGATGACGATTTGATGTCGTAATAGCTTATGATTAAATTACATATTAGGTAATACTGTCTTTGAAAATTAGGTCAATCTAACAATCTTGAACAATCATACTGATATGAAATTACAGATAGGTTGGTATGTCTCCAAATATACCTACCTACCTACTTCCATTCATAGCTTGATGGGTAATGTGCGGAGAAACTGTTCATTAATTACACCTTGTCTTCAAATCTTTACTTAATTGGACGCTTCACGGCATAGGTATCTTTCAATGAAGGAGGCCTAGAGCATACTCCACCACGCTGCTTCAGTACGAATTTATGGAGTGGTCAGTGTAGCCAACGCACTTGCGTTCACTTGACACTTGACTTGTGACACATTGTCAGAAGTTATGTCGCCTGAAGGCCTCCGACGTAGTTTATCTTATGTAATGATAAATAACCGGGACCGATGCGTTACGTGCGCTCCAAAGCACGAAAGGGCCCACTAGCGGTTATCATACCCACATCTTAGTGATCAATTAGATTTAAATTTTATATTTTACTGAAATATTTGCTTTATATTAGAACGTACACGTTTGCTGGAATCCTATTAAAGTTTCTGAAGAAATCGAATGTTATCAAGACGTTTTCTTGACCTTTTACTCTTCGTTACTGCGACTTCCGAGAACACTAATTCATAGACATTATGACATGTATTTAAACCTGCGTAGGGAATTAACGGCGTAAATTCGACGAGGCAGTGTTTTTCCCACCAATATTCAATTGCGTAATTTGTGCAAAGAGTCCTGTGTCAGTAAATATTTGGTAAACATGTGGTGTAACTCTATTTTACATAAACATACCTATACAAATATATTGTTTTTTAACGTAATTTTCGTTCGTTAAATTTAACTCGGGGCTTTTTTAGGTTTTCATCGACAAAACGGAACCCTTATAGTTTCGCCATGTCCATCCGTCCGTCCGCCCACAGCATAACTCAAAAACCTTAGCTAAAAAGCTATAATTTGGCATGGATTTACATATTTATTACGTTAACAAAATGATAAAAGAATATTTAAAAAGAATCTTAAGGATACCTCCCCTACAGGTAACGTGGGGATGTTTTTTTTGGACACATACTTGACCTGTTTTTGAGTTCAGGCAGAGTGAAAGATGTGAGAAAACTTAGTTTCTCAGTTTTATAATAGGTATATCTTGTTATACTGTTGTATAAGTATGAATTATTAAATTGTTAAGATCTTAGAAAATGAAAAGAGATGTCCTAACGACAATGTTTGCTCTTTATTAGAGCACATTAATTGTACGAGAAACTTGACCTCAGAAGACCGACTTGACCGTCAATAGAACTCGAGGTTACCTTGAGTATTTAATTATTTCTAGGACAAGGAATATTCCAAATTCCTTTGAGATTACTCTGAATAATCGCTGAACGTCGCCCTTAAACCTTCGCAAGTGATAATCTGCAAAATAAGAGTAGGTATCTAAACCTTGTCACTTTGCAATTCAGTGTTTAGATGACTAAAATGTTTTATAATTTCTTATAGTATTTCACATTTCACCTTTAGATAACGTTGTGACTAACATAATTACTAACATAAACTAGGACTTTGTAGTAAATGGTTGAAGAGTCTTGAATATGTTGCAATTCCTTTTAGATTTAACGACTTTAATCTTATTTAGTTTTATTTACCTTTAGATTTAGTTTTAAAAATATTAAGATCCGTTAAATACCTTTTAATGTACTCTTTAATAAAACATTACAGCAATATACAGTCAGGTAAGACTAGCGCTCTTCTCCGCATTTTCCGGGATAATACGAGTTGCCCCAACTCAGAGTCACTAACGATTACTTTAGTCGCTCCTAAGTAAAAAATCACCATACAAATTATTTACTAAAGAGCGATTTAAGTAACCATTAGTGACTCTGAGTTGGGGCGTAAATATCCTATATTTTGTTCCAAATCATGGACTACCTGTGTGCTAAATTTCATTAAAATCTGTTCAGTAGTTTGTGTGTGAAAGAGTAAAAACATCCATACATCCTCATAAAGTTTTACATTTTCGTAGGATTATAATCTGATTGCCTTTTCGCTATCTCTACGTAGGTATATATTGCATTGCATGATGCGCAGCAAGTTTAATTCTTCATCAGGTTTACGTACCTATTCCAACAGCCATTTTCACTAAAATAATTTTGACTGAAATGTCTTTATCATTTAAATTTTGTAAAAAATTCGAAATTATTTAATACTAGATACAAAGTAACAAACCGCATAAAAATCATAATTAATTCCTTTTCCGCAAAAAAAATGCTGTTAAATTTTTAGTAATTGTTCAGGATTGAGGGAAAGTATATACTCGTAGATCTACTTGGTACGAGCCATAAGATTCATAATAATATGTTTTGTTGAGTCTGACGATCAACAATTGTTCAGTGTGGTGGAAATGGTCCTAACTCTTTTTAAGATTTTCTTTTCTGACAATGAGCCTACATTTAGGCAATTACTTATTGGTCTTGATGATATTATCAATTTTAGTATTAATATGTAATTTTAGTATTGATATATCAATAATAAAAAATATAGAGTTAGGTGACTTGTTGAAATCCGAATGTTAAAATTTTTTATTTTATTTTTCTTCCTTAAAGCAAATCATTAAAAAACAATAAGAACAATATGTTTACGTCCTAACAGGTAATACATAATATATTTGTACGGCAGTTAGGTAATCTCGCACATTTTCCCAGGGTGCCAGGGTCGTAACCTTTATCTCGCTACCTCCTCTCCGACAAAATTATTTTAAAATCAATCAATAATACTCACAACGACAAAAACTTCAATCTCCTCAACTATTAGTGACACTAATAACGATTTTCAGCTTATTCAGATCAGCACAAAATTGTCAGTTTCACTGTTCAACAAATAAAAAAAATCACTGTAAATGAACACTTAGTTTAGATAAAATTTGTGTAACATTATTCAAAACGTTCGTAAAATTTTTCAGTTTAATGATTACTTAATCATGTCATAAAAACCGGTTTGGGATATAAAAACGGTACAGAACCGACTCCGCGCATTTCAGCAAACTGAGGGCTGAAACCTGCAGGAAAATATAAAGCCTCGACCGGGAATCCGTGTGGAAACGGACGAATCGGGAGCAAGTGTGAGAATTGTCTCACTCGCTCGAACGATGCGTCACCGTATGAGTCAGAAAAGGTCAACACGATGATGCAAGCTGTCGATTTAGAACTGCGATTTGTCCCGATTTCCACCGACGACGTCCATCGAAGAAAGCTCAATGGTTGTCGTTATTTCGCTTCTTTTATTTTTGTTATGAAAGGACATTTCAAGTTCTCGTATTCATTGGAATGTAGCATGGAATGTTGTATTGTCTTGGTCTTGAATCTTGATTAATGAGTCACGATGAAATGTGTAGGTATATTTTACAATATTGAAGAGATGTTTAAAGGGAAATCTTCACAATTTTCTTAACAAAATGTGTACTTATGTAATTAGATTTTAAATTAAAACCTATAGACCACCAATGCCTAATACCCGAGTACACTATCATAATAAAATTATGATATACTAAACTTAATAAAACTCCAATATATGTCTCAATGTATGTCTCAGCAATCTTCCTCTAACTCAAATTGTTTCTCCGTTCAACATGTCAAACTATATATTTTATCAACTTGTTGCTTTGATTGAATAACCAATTGCTAGTATATTGATTGCTACACACTATTTTCTTTTTCATATGGCATTATTTCCATAAGTAAACAAGAACCGACATGTCAAGATTTTTATGAGACGGACAATAGTTATGTAGATTCACATAAATTACGTTAATACTTTTTAAGTATTCTTCTTTCAGTTTTTTTCACATGTACATTTTTCTTGAGTTAATTTTCAATATCCATTGAAGTCGTTTATTTTGGGTAAAATTAATAAGTGCATATTGATTTATTTTATTTATCAAGAGTTAAAAAACTGAAAAACAGATATGTAAAAAATATTTGAAAGGGAGTAGGGGAAGGGGAAAGGGAAAGGGAAAATAATTGAAAGGGAACGCCCGCGCCGGGCGTTATCAGTAAGAGCGAATATCTAAGGCTCGCAGGTTTGCGCACTGCTCGAAGGACGTAAAGATTACGTTATTTAGAGCGTACCTACTGCAAACTTTTTCCACCTGTAACCTGTGGGCCGGGCACTCCCAGAAAGCCTATAACGAATGCCCTCCACGTTCAATATAACAACGGGTGCTGGTGCTCAGGCCTCAGGGGGGTGCCCCGTTTCTGTAGCGCATCAGGTAAGTATGTTCGCGATGTCACGAATCGACTGTTTTTATGCTTCTATGCGCAAAAGATGTGGTTTCCTAGTGCGCCCGTTGCAAGACAGTTCCAACAGCATTCTGAAAATGATTATTAGACTTCAGATATTATGTGAGTCGTTGCTGTGCTGTTTCACCACATAATTTAATTTAAGTTTATTTATCTAATTTTACTTATTTAGGTTTGTAATACTAACAAATATGAGTCCCGGTCACATGAAATAAATTTTATTATTATTATTATTATTTCTTTCTTTTTCTTCTTTCTTTCTTGGCCGGCAATGCATCAGTGATGCCTTTGGTGTTGCTGATGTTCATGGGCGGCGATAGCCACTTACCATCAGGTGGATCGTCAGCTCGTTTGCTGGCTATTTCCATAAAAAAAAATTATTATTTACAATGGAAATCATCATCGTAGTTAATGAGTAATAGTCGATAAACTCACTATGTACTTCGGAACCTTACATTGCGCGTGGCCTGACACGCACTTGCCCAGTTTTTTTGTTCCTTTTATTTTTTGGCTACTCATTGGCACGTGTTTGGTATTAGCGATGTCCGTAGACGACGATGACCTCCTTACCATCATATGAGTCGTCTTGTTTGTACATTTTCAACCCTTATTTACGCCCGTTAGGAACTGATTTTCCCAAAATGTTAAAACAAATAGGTACCTAAGTATTTATTTAACGCTACACACGCAAAGCCCCTCACTAGGATTCTATGTGTCATGCATACCACAACACATAAAGACGTCAAAGAAAAGGACTCACACTCAGACCGAGAACAAAAATTCAAACTCATCATTCAAACCGCCTCGCTAGGAATCGAACCCAGGTCCTTTGGTACGGTGATCCCGCATGGTAACCATTGTATCAAAGTCGTTTGTAGGAGAGACAGAATCTTGGCCACCAATTTCATCTGACATAGTGAGACGTATTTCATTTTAATAAAAAAGTGGTGATTAAATACGTTTTTCTGAGAAATATACTCAAGTTTCTCAACTATGGGGTGCACCCTTCAATTACCTACATATACCTACTTACATTAAGTGCATGATTTTATGAACTAACACAAATCGCACCCTAAGTGGAAAAAAAGCATAAGTCGTCTTACGTTGAATTTTAGTTATTAATATGATTGGAAAGAGGGACAAAAGATGCATATTATGCTCAATTTTTTTCAAATTTTTATCATGAATTTTGACGGTTTTGTGCAAGAAATCGTAGTGTAAATTCCTTTGACTACTTACTGATATTTTAACAGTTTTTTTGCTCTCCTGTAAAATTGCAATGTTCATCTTATGCATTTTTCCACTTGGTGCGAAATTGCGACGGATTACCTAACCTTCACCACGCCCCGGCCGGCTTCAGCGGCATCCATCATCTGCTATCTTGGACTGCGTGGGATTCATAGCAGGACGAACCAAGATGTCTGAACCCAGTTGCTCTTTAGTTGATTTTCAGCCTTACTTACAGGTCTGTCTGACGAAATAAATAATTTTAATTGTACACGCAAGTACTTGGTAGTGTAGCTATTTTCACTCTACACGCCACAACATAAGTATGTAACTTATCTAATGCAAAATCTCCGTTTCAGGCATGATAAAGCATGGTATCCGGCATGGTAACCATTGCGCCACACGGGTCGTCAAAGCATGTTGAGGCTTTCAGACGACATTATGAATTTCAGACAGTTCACAGACACACAGATCGCAAGTTTTCGGAAGTAGGTACCCACTGGAGCAGCATGATGCTTAATTAATCTTATGAGCAACATCAATTGCGTGAGAACTGAGAATAGTTATGACTCATCATCAAAATCCATACCTAATTGTTAAATTGGGGACCTCCGGTTTCCTCTCAGAGTAGAGTTCAGTCGATTCATCAGATTCTAACATATTCATAGGCAGTGGCGGCCTTAGTCATTGCGAGGCCCAGGGCAGCAGATCCTTGCGAGGCCTTTATCTGTTCCGTAAAATGTGTGTGTTTAGATTTGATTTGAGAATTTTTTATTTTGGCCAACCACAATGACTCCATCACCTGATAGAAAGCGGGCAATGCATTCCAAGCATGGATGAACGCCACGAGTACCTAATGCCGCGATATTCGCCCACATTACTATTGCATGTGCACATGTCATGCTTTTTCGAACCCTGCACGCCACGTGGATTTAATGAGGATTGGATTGCAATATGTCACTTTTAGTCTGTGTTAGGTTTTTAAAGGTTTCCTGATCAACATTTTTCAGATATTAAAACGCGGATTCACGTAGGTCATGTTCAAGCTGTTTTCTTTTGAGATATTATTAATCGGGTTAATAATTAAAAAATGGGCAACTCTTAAAGGTAGGTTATATATGTATACTCAGCCAAGCGGGGAAATTATGGTGCCGTCGACTTTATTCACCTGAGTTAATTCACCCAGGTGTTTTAAGTCTACTTTTAGTGTACTTTATTCACCTATGCACCCAGGTGATTTAAGTCTACTGATCGAGGTGAATTGGTATAAGTAGACTTAATTCATCTATCATTTTAGTCAATGCAATTAGGGATGTTGGAATGATATTCCGATTCGATTTTGTGTAGCAATCGATTTTATTTACGAACAAGTTTTAATCGATTTAATATAACGCTATTCGTTGATTTATTAGATAACATATAATAATAATTTATTACTTACGTACATTGATTATATACATACAATAAATAATAATACCAGAGATATGGAAAATAGTTTATAAAATGTATTTCAATAATAAATGCAAATACTTTTCATTTTTTCCATTTCAAATTCAAAATTATTTCATAAATTCATAGATTTAATAAAAAAAATATACATAATATCTACTGCGAATGATGATTTTAGTACATGTGAAGAATCCAATAATTTATAATATTAAAAGTAAAATTACAGTATACTACTTGTTTTATTAGTTACACTTGTGTTATAACTTGCCACATTTTTATTTTTCAATTTCTCATGGAAAAATCAATCTGAATTATGTTCGATATGTAAGCCATTAACTCGACAAATAACGATATTGATAAATGTCAGAGCTAAGACACATCGCTTCACTAGTGACAAGAAAATGAAAGTTCTATCAAGTAACGCATTTTTTTGTTTATGTTTGCTTGTCAATAATTATCGAGTATCATAGGCATGCAAAAGTCAAAATGTCAAAAGTGAAATGCCAAATTGCAAAGAGTATAGGTAGACTACACGCAATATTTGTTGACTTGATTTAACTATGCAACTAGGTGAACTAATTTGTTTTTGGTATTTGAGAATAATAATTATAATTATCTAATACTAAACTTATAGTTTTATAAGATTACAACTAGAAGGGGAACTTAATCTAATATGTTTTATTATTATGCGCTTAACTTATCTACAAAATTATTCGTATATAATTCTAGATGTCATATTGTCATGATTATGCCCCCGCCTAACAAGACTTTTAGCTTTCGTATTTATAAGAGTTTAATAAAATTTTAGATGTCTTCACGTTCATCCAACAAACTATATCTACAATTGAATATCGTAGCAAGCGCTGGTTCCATTCTTCGAAGATTTTCATCGCATCCGAAAAATATGACTTTAAATAATGAAAATCGGATAAGTAGATTTTGGGAAAATCGCGTCAAAAAAAATACATCTATTTCATTTATGCAATATAATGCGATTTTTGAAATGGGCACCTGGTTGCTTAGAAAACGAAGAATTTTTCTCTTTGATGACTTTTTTTCGTATTGTAGACATTTAACTAAAAATTTTTGGATAAATATTCGATTTAGGGTATTAAAATGGCATCATCCTCGTTGATCAGTTTTTCGGACTGACTAGCTGTGTCGTTGTTTATCAAAAGCAAGAAATAGCAACATAAGTATATACCTGGTCATCATCAGACCTTCAGAATGTATCATGTAGTAGCACCCGTACTCAATCAGATAAATGTTGAAAGCTAGGTCATCTTAAGTACTTTCGTTACTGAGAACCGATAAGTATATACCTGGTCATCATCAGACCTTCAGAATGTATCATGTAGTAGCACCCGTACTCAATCAGATAAATGTTGAAAGCTAGGTCATCCTAAGTACTTTCGTTACTGAGAACCGATAAGTTAAGAACCGACCGTCACGCGACATGCGACACACATACCAAAAAGTTTGAGACGATGTAATAAAAGTTCCACTTTAAAATAAAATATCATTTTAGAAAGATTCGATTTTACACTAAAATATTTTTTTAATAAGGTAAATTCAGTTTACACCTCGGCAGTAGGCTCGTGTATAGCTTGCCTTAATCACCTAGGTGAATTTAGGTCTACCGATTTAGTATACTTAATTCACCTCGATCAGTAGACTTAAATCACCTGGGTGCTTAAGTGAATATAGTACACTAAAAGTAAACTTAAAACACCTGGGTGAATTAACTCAGGTGAATAAAGTCGACGGCACCGAAATTATGTATTTGCGAAAAAATATCTTAATTGGCGATAGTGAATATGCGTTCATAAACACTAGAAAAAAGAAAATTCACTTCTGAGTGCGAAAAAATTATGTAAACCATTGAAGTACTATTACTTCGTATAGAACAGACACCCCGAACATCGAGTCGGGGAAATGCATTTCAGCCAGGTGGCTTACTTCATTCAATCACTCGCTTAACACTTGCCTCCGCTCATTGCAGCCGCATGCAAAATTGTTTAGTAACAAACTGAAAAAATGCCGTCTTGCGTGATAAGAACCTGTCACAATAATTGCACGTAAAAAAACAAAAAAGAAAATGGTATTACTTATCATCAGTAAGAAAACAAAATATTAACTTAAATCGACTAAAACGAATTTATTTCAATTATTGTGTAATTTTCCCGCCATTTTTGAATGAAAAAATCATGAGACGGGTTTACACACTTGGCAAGCCGTAAGCGTGTTAATGGACAAATAAATAAGCCCGATAAGAATGACTATAGTACCTACTCTTTCGTAAATAATAAATTTTGTGTATTACATTAATCAGTGAATTTAATTTAAATTAAATCAAACATTTGGAAGAGTTTTTTAAAGATTTGGAGTCGTTGACTGTTTGTCGTAGTTCGGCAAGTGTCTTATACAAAGTTACTCTATGGCAAGTGTGTAAATCACCTTCTAGAGTTTGAAAAAAGAACGCGTCATCGCGGTTTCGGGACACACATTTTGTTCGAGATGTATGTTCTATGTCATTATACTTCAATGCTATAAACTAGCATATAAAATTTAAAAGGGAGGTTTAGGGAGCGATGCCCCCTACCATGAAAAAACAATTTCAGTCACTGAAGTATAATAACATAGAACAGACATCTCGAACAAAATGTGTGTCCCGAAACCGCGATGACGCGTTCTTTTTTCAAACTCTAGAAGGCGATTTACACACTTGCTATAGAGTAACTTTGTATAAGACACTTGCCGAACCACGACAATCAGTCAACGACTCTAAATCTTTAGCTCTTCCAAATGTTTGATTTAATGTTTAATTGAATTCACTGAGTAATGTAATACACATAATTTATTATTTACCAAAGAGTTTTTAGACTTTAGTCATTCTTATCGGGCTTATTTATTTGTCCATTAACACGCTTACGGCTTGCCAAGTGTGTAAGCCCGACTCATGATTTTTTCAATTCAATTCAATTCAATTCAAGTCAGTCTATTTGCATTTCATTCAAAGATGGCGGGAACATTACACAATAATTGAAATAAATTCGTTTTAGTTGATTTAAGTTAATATTTTGTTTTCTTACTGATGATAAGTAATACTATTTTCTTTTTTGTTTTTTTTACGTGCAATTGTGACAGGTTCTTATCACGCAAGACGGCATTTTTTCAGTTTGTTATTAAACAATTTTGGCATGCGGCCGCAATGAGCGCAGGCGAGTGACAAGTGAGTGAGTGAATGAAGTAAGCCACCCTGGCTGCAATGCACTTCCCCGACTCAATGTTCGGGGTGTCTGTTCTATACGAAGTAATAGTACTTCAATGATTTCAGTCAATAAAGTAGTTGTAGAGTGCGTGAGCGGGAACCTAAGCGATTTCTTCAGAAACTTATTCAGGGTGCTTAGGGAGATAACATACTAAAAGTCCTGGGGTCTAGGAGGTGAGCCGGAGGGAGGGGGGGGGGACAAAGGTTCCGATTTTAGGTTTTTCAGCAATATCTCAAAAACGGTGCGTTGTAGCGAAAAATGTTCTAAGATGAAATGAAAGCTTATAAAATTCTCTATAACTTTAAATCCTGTACACTTTCTCCCTATCCCCATTTCTTCGGCTTAGGTTCCCGCTCACGCACTCTATACCCTCCTTTGAGTCATACCTTGACTGGACTATTAGGTTGAATAATTTTATTTTACGCATAAAATTGGGAGGGACCCCGCAAAACGTAGTTAGACTAAATATATGCATGTTGAATATAATATGAGTTGTCAAAATTTCAATACAAACTACACAAAGTATTTTCAAGTCACCGTTTTTAATACTTGTAGTCGCCCACAGTCTGTCCACTTAGAATTTAATAATTTTAATTTAGTAATTAAAAAAAAATTATTCAGTTTTTTTAACACCTTTAATTTGACCTTGAACTCGCTCGTATAAAACCCTTTTCCTTTGAGAGCTAGTTTTATTTTCGAACTGCCCTATTTAAATTTTCTTCCAGAATCACGATCACGTAAATAATCATTTTATTACTTTTAATGCGCACATACATTAAACACGCTTTTGTAATTTTAATACGTAAGATTCACAAAAAACCTATTACGATCACGACAGAAAACCAGAGATAAACTAAAATGAATACTAGAGGTATGTACGACTTAGGTGCATATTGTAAAGGTTTCGGTTTTGTTATATATACAGACAAATAACAAGAAATAAAGATTGTTATGTATTTTTATTGTTATTTTGCTGTATAAATCGATCTATAATACACCTGATCGAAGACTGTATATCATAGTATTCCGTTCGTAGTTATGCAATTATATGTTTGTTTTGTCTGCAAATTTTTTTTAACTCGGATGATAGCGCGAGGCCCTTGCAAGCGCGAGGCCCCGGGCGGTGGCCCCGTTCGCCACCCCCTAAGGCCGCCACTGTTCATAGGTACAATTTTTCTTTGCATTTTTGCAAATTGTGATTGGACTAGTTATTTACGTGTAAGTTTCATGAAAGCAGGGCTATTTGCAAGAAAACTTAAAAATTGTCACAACTCTCCTAGGTGTCCTACATCGCTTGCATAAAATAGTAATTAAATCAAATACTAAATCAATTGAAGCTCGGCTGTTCCCCAGGCACCACCTCGCATGGCGAGAGGTCTCCTTTTGCTAAACTGGAGACCCCGACGTAACTATAGTTTATTACAAAGCACTACATACAAAAAAAATATCCTTCAGGGTCAGCGTTGCATCGGCGATTCCTCTAATGTTCCTAACCTCCAAAGGCAACGGTGACTATTTACCATAAGGTGGCTCGCCTGCTTTTTCGTCAAGCTTTCAGTCAGACTATAAAAAAAGGTTTTTTTCGTGTGTGTGAAATTAGTGAAATTGCGGCTTTAGTTTCCTTTTAGTTGAGAACGCATCAATAATTTTGGTGTTACTGATATCCATGGACGCCACCTAATGGGAAATGGTCATCCATTTTTTATTAGGTGGCTCGCCTCCTCATTCATTGGCAATTTTCAGAAAATAAAGAAAATGATACCAGCTCCCTCATGTTAGGAATTCATCAGCTTCTTTATTACTTACGATGTTTAATCCTGACGGTACTCATGTATGGTGTTAGAGCTTTCATTTTTTTAAATGTCTAAGAGGGACGAAGGTAATTAAAAATCTTTATGTAAAAATAAAAAATAAAACTATAATTAAAAAGTGGTACTTGTAAAAAAAGTTAAGGCAGTTATGATATCAGTGTGAATTCCTTAAAATTAGGTTAGTCGATATTAAATACAATAAAATATTTAACATCTTAATACTAACAAGTACATACATATTTGCTTGAAAAATTTTGTGTTATTTAATATAATGAGGGTGAGGTAATTATTAAATTGTTAAATTAGGTCTGTTACACATTATAATATAATCGACTCGGCACAATTCGGCTTTTTGACAAAATTCGACGCGTATTGCAATTCGCACTACTGAAGCAATGTTGATTCGATCGGCAAAACCTGACTCGCATTGCAAACTCAGCTACAATATAAAAATCTTTCTCTCAAACATTATGAACATATTATTATATTCGATCACCAACCAGTAGTTCCTGAGATGTCCATGTTTAACCAAGCAAACTCTTCAGCTTTATAATATTAAGTATAGCTGTGTCAATCAATGCCGACTCGCCTGTGTGTAGCACGCCTTACAAATAGTTATTATTTAACTTCTACAATAATGGGTGTTGTATTACATAACGAGACTATTGACAAAATTGGACGGATCTGTTCACTTACAGTAAAACGGCACTTATTTTAATACATACAAACAAACAAATATTAATGAGATTACATTTCCTATTTGCGGCCTTGAAATCAGCTAAATTTGATAAGAAAAAGCTATTTATAATTACGTCTATGGTATAAGGGGCAAAACAACATCCCTTGGATTGGTTAGATAAGTTAGATTTGTTGCAATTACCTGTTCTAGCTTTTTTTAATAGATTGAGCTGATTCCTTGGTAACTGGTATGGTGACAGATTAAAAATAACCATTTACATATTAAACTGTCTTTTATTATATTCTGTCAAAAATTGGACGGATTAGTTTACTTAAGTAAAATGTAGCACAGAACACATATTATTGTTGCAATAGGCACTATGTTTTATTGATAAAGATACAAATGACAAGTAGGTCTCCACCTTAAAATATTAAGTTTGTTATACCCACAAAGGGCCAAAAGTATTTTTTTACAAACTTGTAACTTGTACCTACATATTGATATTCATTAAACTTTACTTTTATTAATTGTATATTATACAATAAAAAATGTAGTTTTACGTAAACATTCTGGATATGTAAAATGCAATAGACATGGTGCTTAATACTAAAATAACTGAAGAATGGAATGTTACTGAATGGTTACACTCATCGTTGGAACAGTAGCATTTTTCCCAGTAAACTCCATTATCATACACGCCCCAGTTACAAACCCCTGTGACCCCAGTCTCAGCTACAGAAGCACACCTGCGGATGACTTGTCTCCATCGACCATCCCCTGAAATAGAGGTTACAAATTGTTACACATAGAGTCATACCAAAAATGAGGTATCCCAGACTAATTTTAATTGACAAATTACAATAGGGTAATGATGTATTATTTTTAGGGTTTGTTTTATATTTTTGAGATTTAGGGACGTTAATTTATTTTTTTCCTAGAGGACTTCACGAAAAACCAGATGGGCCTTGGATGGACATGGTCAACACAAAAGAGTCACCAATATATTGCCGGTCTTGAAGGAGAGCTCCTTTTACATCTTTCTTGAAGAATCCCATGTTAATTTTATTCATAGTCAATTACAAAAGTCAAGGACTATAAAATAATCTATTTACTTTTAGTTATGATATGGGAATATTTTCAAGTCATAGACGATGATACCTCTTTGAATACTAAAAAGTTAACCCCTTTATAGGAATATAATAGGGTACTCCATGCAGGCCTCGGTGGCCAAACTCTTGCTTACAACTTATAAAGTTACTTGACTTATAAAGTGAGGAAGATTATTCTAAAAAAAAAAATATATTTTTGACTTGTAAGGAGTCCTACTTGAAATAACTTTAAAAATTGGCATTTTTGGTCAACTGAATGTTTCTAAATAGTTAAAATATCCTGAAACCATACAAAGTCAATGATATTGACCAACAATGAACCAGGTCATTTGTTTGCTTATTTGGCGGCTATTGACATACAAAGAAATCAATAATATACATACATATAAATCCTTTTGGCCCTTGTTGGGTCAACTTCATACAAAATGATCCGGGCATGTTGGACTCGTCTGAGCCACATTCAACGGCGATATGGCTATCTGTGTCGAACTTGTTGTAGGCTCCACACGTATCTTCTTTCAAGTTTTGAGATGAAGAACATTGGTAACATCGCACACAGAACACTGGAATGATAATTTAACGATCAATTAATAACAGTAACAAAACTTTGAAATAGTTTTAAAAGCTTTTTAAGCGTTACTTCATACCTGTCGGTACTACATATAACGAAAACAACAACAAAAGTTTAATTATTTCCATTTTAGCATACTCTTTAAATCTTAGCAAAGAAATTTAATTAATTTAAAAATAGCGTTCTTAATTTATACAAAATTACACTTTACAAAGTAAAAACAGTTTTAAAATTTAAACGTCAAAAATGTCGACTGTTCAGTGTTGCAAAAATGAAATATCAAAAATCGGTAGCATTGCCAGCTAAAAATCGGGAGAAATCGGGAGATTCTTAATCTGAATAAAGCAAGAGTTATTTTATGTTATTATCACAATAATTTTTATTTATAAAAATAATTTATTATTCATTTACATCTTCGCTACATGTTACTAGCCATTTTTGCAAACATGTCTTTATTTATATTAAAATTGTAACAAGTTTGATCATCTTCTTACTCGACTGCGCGACCCAAGGGTGGGTAATTATGTTTATCAGTCTAGTATGTATGTTTGTTCCTATGTGGCATTGTAGAGACCAAACGTGTTGACCGATTATGATGACTCTTACGTCAATCGATTCGTCTTAAACTACGCCAAATTGTTAGAAATGTAAGACAAAATTATATTAGGTATTCAAAAATGATATTTAGGTTCACAAATTTTCATTTTTTGTAATAGTTTAGGATATATAACGATTCAACAAGCATTCTTGCTAATTTATTTACTCCCTCAATGAAATGACATTATTCAGAATTTTACCGTCTTTTAATCCTAATAAAGAAGTCAATGAATCTTAACTAAAAAGTGTAAATTAAAAAAAAATTAAATAACACAAAAAACACGACTGCGTATAAAATACTAAAAATGAAAAAACAAGCCCAGTAGTTAAGCGGACCCCATTGCGAAACCCATTCTTCAACCAATCACATCGACCCAAAGAGCTCTGTGAAATATAAATGGGTCCCGACTGCTAAACTACTGGGCTTGTTTTCTCATTTTTATTATAGTATTTTATTATCTACGCAGTCGGTTTTTTTGTGTTTTTTAATTATTTTTTTTTTGTAATAGACCTAATATGGCAAACTCAAAACTTTGAATACGTATGAACAAATATTTTAGAACATGACTGTGTAAGCCATCACCACGTTTTATGGTATATATGTACCTACGCTTGCCCAAAATTCTTCTGTATTTTTACTGAGTGACTCTATTTCTTTTGTATTTTGTATTTAGAACATTATTTTCTATTTTTAACGTTAAATATTATGTTATTGGTAAAAAATGCAAAAAATCGGGAGAAACGGTCGCTAAATCGGGATATCGGGAGACAATAGCCAAAATCAGTAGATCTCCCGATAAATCGGGAACTTTTGCAACACTGCGACTGTTTGCTGTCTGTCTAGTGTCTGCTGAACTGACATTGATTGATGAGTGATGACATTTTATTTCACACGCCCATGCAGTGTTGCCAGGTCCAAAAACTAGATAACGGTAGATTTTTTTCCGTAAAATACCGTCGACGATCTATTGACGCTGAATACGGTAGGCAGCTCAAGGAACATAATATACTCTACGCAAGAGGCAGCTACCGTAATATGATACCTGGCAAGTAGCAACACTGCGCCCATGTGCTTAGTAGCTTTTCTTTTTACTGCCGCTTAATGACTCTACTTCGTTCCCATAAAAACTTTAGTTTACGTGCGTTTTATACACCGCTAATAATTCATTTAAAACTCGTTACTAATATGACTAAGAAGGCGCGCGCACGATCGACATACTGCAGAGTTTCTGCTATAGGGTTACAATGACAATCCATCTCATGGACCTCATGGTCAAATTTAATTGGAACGAAGTTCCTTATCGCGCGTTATGAAAGGGGGCTTGACGGAAAAAATTCTTAAGAAAAGTTGTCACGACACTTTTTGAAGTGATTCAGTAATATGAAACTAGATGGCGCTGTACACATCCAGTCCATCTAGTTTCATAATGCTGAATCACACTGCTGAGCGCGTAAAACAATACTTAAATCGAAAGGAACTTCGTTCCATCCGGGTGTCCCTTGACACCTCTCAAGTTTTTTATTTATGGATAGAAATTGTCCTCATACGGCATTCTACCCTATTTTCTAAGAATCTACGGTATTTCTTGGATTAATCTACCGTATTCCAGTTTTTGGGCCTGGCAACATTGGACATGACACATGTCATAACAGTTTACAGTAACTTTGATGTCTGTGCTGTCTGATTGACGGCTTGTGATTGGCTTGGTTTGGTGCTCTCATCGCTCATGTCACTTGTCAGTACTTTTCGAAGTTTTTGATTGAATTGAAACTTCGGAAACAAGTGGTCAGTGGGAACTGGGAAACAACTCAAAGTCTCAAACAACTTGAATTGAAACTTTACTGAGATTACTCTATCGACAACCAAAGTTAAATTAGGTCGTTTTTCAACGATGATATACGTAAATCCAAAGTGGGTCTTCGGCTGGCTTCTTCTTATTTCTTTAATTCATAACGGTAAAGCATAATATTTTTAATTTACAATTGGATATTTCGGATTATAATTGTTGGTCACGCCCAAAACTTATAAAACTTTGTTTTTAGCTGCCAGCATAAAGTGTTGGAATTGTCGATCAAGTAATGATCCGAAATGTGCAGACCCCTTCGATAATAGCACAGTACCGATAACTGATTGTGATCAAGAAAAAGGATTGGCACATTTACCGGGTGTGAGACCTACGATGTGTCGGAAAATAAGGCAAAAAGGTAAGCTACCAATTTGAATGCTACCAGTTTTGTAAGGTTGACACTGCATACTCTTTTTGAAAACTATAATAATGATATGGCTAATATTAAATATAGTATGTGCCATGAAATTGTTTCTTTATTACAAATTTTATTGTTCACTCAAGAATTATAAAGCATTCTGAATAATCCCAAGTAATTTCAAGTTGCAGTACATGATTTGTATTATAGATTAAGAGCCCAGGGCCGCCAGACATCATTTATTTTCTGACGGATGAAATGTGGACGATTGAGTAGCGTTAGTATGTACTATGATCGTATGCCTACTTGCTAGCTTGGAAAAACGGCCAATTTCCAGGTATCCAGGTGATCAAGGTACAAAAAATCATTACTAAGTTCACGTATTTTCTCATGGCTGATTTTCACGTATGTTCTAGATAATATAGTTAGAAATAAGTCGTCAATACACATACCCAGACACATTCCGTGGGCCATTTTGCTTTACAGCCACCTTGAAGCTGCCAGAATAATGAGTTAAGTTCACGTATAATCTGACGCTCCATTTTTATATATGTTCTCCAGACAATTATTTTAAAACCTTTGACAAGAAGACAGACAGATCCAAGAGGCCAATCATCCCCTAAATTAATTTTAATATCTCTGTGGGTGGACACCGTGTACAAACACTCGACGCCGCGCCGCAGTGCTGCGATCAGCTGGTGGGTGGGTCAGTGAACTTTGGTAAGGGCAACACATGATTCCTTTTCCCTTCATACCTTTCCTGGACAGATATACATAACATATATAAAAATGGAGCGTCAGAATATACGTGAACTTAACTCATTATTCTGGCAGCTTCAAGGTGTCTGTAAAGCAAAATGGCCCATGGAATGTGTCTGGGAGTATTGACAACTTATTTCTAACTATATTATCTAGAACATATGTGAAAATCAGCCATGAGAAAATACGTGAACTTAGTAATGTTTTTTTGTACCTTGATCACCTGAATACCTGGAAATTGGCCGTTTTTCCAAGCTAACAAGTAGGCATACGATCATAGTACATACTAACGCTACTCAATCGTCCACATTTCATCCGTCAGAAAATAAGTGATGTCTGGCGGCCCTGGGCTCTCCACCTATTATAGTTGCCCAAAGTTATTTGTTCACTATAATCATCGGGAACTAAGAGGCCCTATTTGTTGTTTCTCATCACAGTGACACTAGAGATGTACAAAACAATCGGTTCACGAAAGAAACCAATTTTTGCAACCAATCAATTCAAAATTGTAAGACTTTCTAATCGATTCAATAATTAAATTGTAAACTCTAAAAATCGTAACATTTAGATATCTACCTACTACTTACATCGATTGAACTACCTCGTACCAAAAAAATTGTAAAAATAATAGCCCCTGTCACTCACAAATAACCTTCAGTGCTGAAAGAATTTTTGAAATTGTTCCAGTAATTTTTGCGTTTATCCAATTCAAACAAATATAATATACTTATAATATTAAATTTTTTTATGTTAATGTTAATCTTATATATTGCAGTGAATGGAGAATGGCGTTACTTCAGAGATTGTGCATACCTCGGGGAGGTTGGGATTCAAGGAGACGAGAGATTCTGCCTCATGAGAACAGGAACTTATAATATTTTTATTGAATACTGTACTTGCAACAGTAAGGATGGATGCAATTCCTCTACAGTTTTCAGTCCAATACCTTTACTAATCCTCTTTTCTTTAATGAGTCTGATTTACAATTATGGGAATTCAAATTAAGGATTTCACTGTTTTTATGATTGAATCGGACATTTATAGTGCGTCAGATTTTGAATACAATGTATTCAAATTGTACATGACATGAAAAAAATTAAATTACATTAAAAAATAAGATAGGACATCACTTATATCTCAAGTAGGGTAAGTCGGGGCAAACATAACAGATAATATAAATACAAATACTACTGCAAATGTCATGAAATATATGTGGGGATCTTGCTCTATTACGAATAAGAGTGTTTCCCTATCTATTTTTGAGGTTTTATTAAAATTTGACACGTCAACACATTTATCCAGCAAACTATAAGGCAGTATCACAATTAGAGTAGGAGTGTGAATCTCTAATATTATAATTAAAGAAAATTGATAGATTATTGTTGACCTACATTATATTAAACTTCATTACAAGAATAACTCGGATTGCTAAAAAGTGTAAAATATGTACTTGGAATTGTTAGTCTCTCTTAATATAATTATTACAGAGATAACAAATAATTTTTTGCTGGTCATTCAACATTGAATTCAAATTTTCAAATTTATTTTTGTTTAATTAGTAACTATTGCAAAATATTTAACACCTAACTTAAATAAAATATTTAACATATCCCATGTGAAGATTTATCTTGTTAATCATCAGTTTGTATTTGTCATGTTCAGAATGTAACATATACTATCGCCCCAACCTAGAGTCACTAATGGTTACTTTAATCTTTTTTTATGCTTTGAGCAGGCAAATGAGCAGGCGGTTCACCTGATGGTAAGTGATCACCGCCGCCCATGGACATTAGCGACACCGGGGGCGTCATCAACCCCATGTCATAGTTTACATGGAACACCAATGCAGGTAGTTTGTTCCACAGTTTACACGTGCGAGGTAGAAACTGAAGTGAGAACCGAACTGTGGACAAACACCAGGAATCCAGGTGATGTAGGTGGAACCAGTTAAGAATACCTAAGAGTCACCATACAAATGCTGTACTAAGGAGTGATTTTTTTTATTATGCATTGAGCAGGCAAACGAGCAGACGGGTCACCTGATGGTAAGTGATCACCGCCGCCCATGGACATTAGCGACACCAGGGGCGTCAACGTTGGCGGGGCGTTGCCGGCCAAGAAGATGACGATAGACCCGCTTCTTGAAGGACCCCATGTCATAGCTTAGAGAGAACACCGATGCAGGTAGCTTGTAACCTGCTACGATTAAGTAACCTTTAGTGACGGAGTTGAGGTGTATGACTTTATATCAGTATAAAGTTCTTTATACATAGTAGCAAATGTTTGTGTACACGTTTTCTTACACACAGAACTACAACAAATCAACAAAGTCGAATATTTAATTGTTTAGGGAACATACCAAAACCACGTGCCTCATTTAGGGGGGGAGGGGGGTCTTCAAAACACCACGATTGGTCACAGAGGGGAGGGGGGGGTTTAGGTTTTTGTCACGTAGTCAATATTTTAGCAACCATTGCGTCACAAAGTCGTCAAATATAAGCAAAATTATTATTTTTTAACTCTGTTTTTGCAAAAAAGTATTGAAAACCGTATTTATCAATTACCACGTGAAAAGTAGGGGGGAGGGGGGGGGTCTTCTCATATACTACGGATGGTCACGAAGGGGGGGGAGGGGGGTAAAAAGTTGGAAAAAATGGGTTACGTGGTTTTGGTATGTTCCCTTATTTGCTTTTTGATTTACTTGTCTTTTGACACTTGTTTAGAAATTTACTATAATCTTAATTATGACTTTAATCTCAAGGTCTGTCTTATGATCATTATGAAAATAATTAGAGGTACCTAAAATAAATAAACTTATGATGATTGTATTGCATAGGAATCTAATAAATACATGTTGCATGTAGTGTAAGAGTGAAATAGTTCAAACATCGTATTATATTTGATGGATTTTTGTAATTATACAAATTTTTTGTATGTATATTTTTTCATATGACTCATTTATTTAATTATAAGAATTACAATTGTCAAATTTATATAGTACTAAAGTTTAAAGTTCTTGATTTAATAATAATCATATTTCTGAAATACTTTTTCACAGTATGTAATCTTTTATATGTTACACCTACCTAAGGCATCTTAGGCATCCAATTTTTATTTGCATTAAAAAATTCCTCGATTGGTTGACAATCAAGAAATTAGAAAGATAGGAGAAGAAAGAAAGAAAATTAAGGACCATTTAACTTGTCTTTTGAGGTTCTGAGGTTCGATAATTTTTTTGACATTGTTGCCTGCCATCAGGATGAAATGGTTTATGAGTTCTTATACTTACGTGTGAAATTATAATCGCAACCATTATGTAGCTGCAACTACTGCAAGTCTTACATAATTTGATGGTTTTATAATCTTCATGCCAATTTAAAATATCTAATGATAAGTATAGACGATATAGACTGATAATTCCGTCCAATGCATTTAGTATAGCATTTTTGTACAATGAATGTTGTAGATTAAATAAAGTTGCACTAATTTTGTATTTTATTTGTACTTGTTATGAGCGAAAGAAGTATTATTACTAGAGTATAGAACAGACACCGCGAACACCATGTATGCCCCAATTCATTGGCGCCACGTGGCTTCAATCTTCAATGCATTCGTTCGATTTTGAAAGGAGAATCGGGGCTCAATTTTGAAAATCGAACCGCCCGGCTGGACACATTTTGTTCGAAATGTCTGTTCTATGACATTATACTTCAATGGGTTTTGGTGGTTTTTTCATTGAAGTATAATGTCATAGAACAGACATCTCGAACAAAATGTTTCCCGCCCGGGAGGTTCTATTTTCAAAATTGAGCCCCCATTCTCCTTTCAAAATCGAACGAATCCATTGAAGATTGAAGCCAATTGGCGCCAATGCATTGGGACATACATGGTGTTCGCGATATCGGTTCTATACGCTAGTACTGGCTGGCTTCAACCCAATAATGGCCCACTACTGGGCACGGGTCTCTCCTCTTAAGGAGGCCTAGAGCATACTCCACCACGCTGCTCCAGTGCGGATTGGTGGACAAAAAATCGGTCACCGATTATCGGACGTGGGCGAGAAGCCTTAGGCTTTAGGGAAGCGTCAGACTTTTTGTAGGACCGATTTTGTGGCCAACTCGCTATTCGATCACGACCGGTGACCAATTTTTGACTTCCCTTGCAAGTGCATGCGGCCGACTGTCGGTGAGTCGGTGAGAAGTTGAGAACGCATATACATTTCCGAACAATGATATTATATATTAAACACCATTGTTTCCGAACGTTCCTTCCATTTTTTACCGATATCGGTCGGATTGCACCGATTTTATTTCTGACGGTCTTTTTGTAGGACGTGTGCGTTTCACCATTGCTACGTTCTAATTTTCTCCTACAAAAAATTGGTCACAGATTATCGGACGTGGGCGGGAAGATGTTTTGTTGACCTCAAAGGGATGCACATTGAAAAAAAAACATCGATATTTTTTTTCGATGCATTGCATCGCATAGTGGTTTCGATGTAATATCGATGTTTTATACATCGATTCTTTTTATTTTTAGTAGCATTGAGACTAAAAAAAGGTCATCGGCAGTGAATTTGATATCCAAAAACTAAGGAAATGCTTTTCAACATTAGCCTAAGACCTAGGGTTACCTCTTCGATGCATTGAATAAAAAACATCGATCCTTACTCGATGTTGACGTATTAAAAAAACATCGGATTTTCAAAGTCAAAGTCAAAGTCAAAATATTTTATTCATATAGGTATCAGTGATACACTTACGCACGTCATTTTTTTTTACGGATTAAATCGATGTTTCCATACTTTACATCGAGTGTTACATCGAACTTCGATGTATATCGTGCATCCCTACTTGGTGGCCTTGGTGTACTCAAGTCTCGGCTCGTGTAAACTTTACGAAAAGTTTTTCATTGAATCAGGGTTCCCAACTTAGGGGTTTTCCCCCTAAATTTGGGGGCTAAGTATCTAAGTTGGGTTTTTTAGGGGTCTTTTATGTTTAGGGTTATTTTTAGGGTTTTTGTGACTCCTCATATTTTTTTGTTTATTGATCAAAATAAAGATGTAAGAGGCCCTGGAACAAACTAGTCAATCAAAGGAGACTGGGACTTTTGGCATTTAAATATAAGATATCAGATTATTCTGGAATCTTTAAAAAAGATCTAAAAATGAGTATTTTTAAATTTACCTTACAAAATAAGTTGATATTGTAATCGGAATTTATTTATTTGTAAGAATTTATAAGTCCAATTAACGAATCAAATGGCAATCAATGAAGAAACAATAAGTTAATTATTATAAATTAATTTAACTTAAAGGCATAGAAATATGTGCATAATTTATAAATAAAGATTTCCAAGTAATTTGGCGATTTTAGGGGTTTTTGATTTAGTTTTAGGGATAAATATTTTTGAGAGTTGGTAACACTGGATTGAATTGAAACTTCGCTTCGGAAACAACTTGAAACTTACATCAACAATAAACTTTTGCCTCTAAAAACTAAATAAGTCGATTTACAACGATGATAAACATTAATCTAAAGTGTGTATTAAGCTGGCTTGTCCTTATTTCTTTAATTCATAATGGTAAAGTACAATGTTTTAGTTTACAATTCGATATTTCAAATTCTATGTAATTGTTGGTCACGCCCAAAACTAATAAAACTTTGTTTTTAGCTGCCAGTATAAAGTGTTGGAATTGTCGATCAAGTGATGACCCGAAATGTGGCGATCCTTTCGATAACAGCACAATACAGATAACTGATTGCACACAGGAGATTCAAGTGAAAGGATTGGCACCGTTACCGGGTGTGAGACTGAGACTTGACATGTGTCGGAAAATAAGGCAAAAAGGTAAGTTGACTCTATGAGCATTTTCATGCGTTTTTACGTGTTCGGTAATTTTATTGGTATAAAATAGCACAATAATATGGTGCTTTCTTTTATTGGAACGTTGCACGTTGGAACGAAGTTCCTTATCGCGCTTTGTGAAAGGGGGCTAGACGGAAAATTACGACACTTTTTGATTCTTACGAATGACGACACTTTTTTTGAAGTGATTCACAGAGTTTTACAGAGATGGCGCTGTACAACAAAACAATACTTAAATCGAAAGGAACTTCGTTCCATCCGGGTGTCCCTTGACACCTCTCATGTTTTTAATATTTATTTTTTATGTCATTAATTAGCATGGTGAAAACCAAATACAGGTAGCTATTTACAATTATTGACATAATAATTTCTCACAAAAAGAAAATATTTAATAAAATATTAACTAAACAAGAAAGAATATGTATGTAGTATGCAATCTGCGTAGCAGTGTTATTAAATTATTTATAAATATTCATCATAATATTGAAGATCTTGTTTTACTTAGGAAAAGTTTTTGATCATTGTCTTAACAGGTGAGGTTTTTTAACAAAATAGTTTTTAGGTTTAAATTCAAATTTAAAATTGCGATTCTATATTAAGTAGGTAGGTACTACATTTTAGTAACAACCTCTTATCAGTTCCTGTACTGTATCCCAGCCATGAGCCATGTTGTATTTATATGTGTAATTTTATCGGGGAGCCGGTATATCAAGCTGGCCAATTTGGCGCATGATATAACATTTATTTTCATAGCTGATAAGCTCTGTATTCCAAGAGCCCTAAGATCCTAGATCCATGTTCATTTTATAAAACCTGAAACTTTCTCTGTGTATGTTCCCAAGCCCACCATAGGTAAGAACGCACCAAGACTATAAGGATGTGCTGAGGAGTTTCTTTATGGTGTTTCTTCACCTCCATGACAAAGCACGCTTCCGAAATGCCAGATTAAAAAAGTCATAATAATGTAACTTAATCCATGTATTTGTAGGTACCTATCTATATTATAATAATATAAGTTAAACAATGCACGAGAGAATTCTTGATTTTTTCCCAAAAAAAACTTTATTTTAAAATGAAAAATAATTGAATCCTAAAAAAATTTTTTTTTAAACGCTTTTATTTCAATAATGTTTAGTTTATAAAATTAGCTACAAGTTGTGAAAATTTCAAGTCTCTACGTAAAATAGAACATAGAGAATTATGCGTCTAAAGTCTGAAAATCGTTTTTTTTAATTTAACAACAAATAAACAATGAAAATTAGTTTAAAATATGATTTTCGTGTATTGTCATCGGAAATACACATGTCTGCCAAATTTCATCAATTTTCATTAAAGGGAAGTCATTCAAATTAACGTTACAAGATTTGATGCTTTGATGCTCCGAAGTGAAGCTAAATAAAAGCGTTTAATAAAATAATTTAGTTATTATGCAATAAAGGAGTTTCACTTGTTTATTTATTCTTATTTTTGTACTTTATTTCTACCACAGCTTATTTTGCAGTATAAAAAATGCTGGTCTACTTTCAAAAAAATGCACTTCAAAAAAAGGTTTTATTTATGACCTCTTAAATAAATAAAAAATATTTTTAATAGTTAATCTCCTATGTTGAAGTCTATAAAATATGTTAATGTCTAACCCTAATCAATATTATAATTATATTCCAGTGAATGGAGAATGGCATTACATCAGAGGTTGTGCAATCCATGAGGAGGTTGAGATTCAAAGAGACTTCAAAGAGACTGAGACTTTCTGCCTCACGGGAACAGGAACTTACAATAGTTTTATTGAATACTGTACTTGCGCCAACAAGGATGGATGCAATTCCTCTACAGTTTTCAGTCCAATTCCTTTACTAATCCTCTTTTCTTTAATGAGTCTGATTTATAAGTATGGGAATTCAAATTAAGGATTTCATTTTTTTATGTCGCTTTTTGGCTGTCGCATCGTAAAACATACTCATAGTTTTTTCTAAACTTTAACATGTACATAACTTCAATAAGATAGGACAACACTCGTATCTGAAGCAGGATAAGTTGGGGTACATTTGACAGATAAGACAAATATGAATATAAATGAAATAATATGGTATATGTGGGGAGTGGGGACCTTGCTCTTTTACAAATTAGAGTGTTTTCCTATTTTTAAGAGTTTATCAAAATTTGACACATCTTCATATTTTTCAGACAAACTAAAGCAATTAATCACAATAAAGTAAGTATGTGAATCTCTAATATAATTAATTAATGAAAATACTACACTTTGGATTGTGAAAAAGTGTAAAATACTCGGAAGTGTTATATTTTAAGTAATTTTATTGTTTGTTATATTATATTTCTCCACTTCGTAAGAGAAATGATAGTGTTCATCTAATTCAACATCATCTGGTCATTCAACATTTCTTTTTCTTTAATTAGTAACCTGAATAATATGTTTTAAATTTGCCATTTGGATTATGTCATGTTAGGAATTTTCAAATCAGCTATAGAATTTGTTTTATATTTTGTAGGCATATGGATGGTTTCAAAGTCTATAAAGGACATCCATACAATTTTTTTTGTATTTTATATATATAGAGACAAGAAAAGATTTAACATATTACTAGTACTATGACTTGTTATAAATAAGTTCTTTAAACAAGTAAATATTACACACAACCACAAAGTTATAACAAATCAACAAAATCAAAATTGAATTATTTATTTGCTATGTCACAAGTTGAATAATCTTGACTTATGACTTTATTTCAAAGTATGTCTTATGATCATTATGAATTATGCTGAACTTGTTTTTTTTAAACGTCGAAAAAGGTAGTAATTCATCAAGCCTCATCAAATCGTAGATTACCTAAAATAATTAGTACCTGAAATAAATCTCCTCAGTACTGCATTTACGGAATCTAACAAATAAATGTTTTGAATGGAGGGTAGGAGTGAAATAATTCAAACATCTTATTAAATTTGATAGATTTTTGTACTTATACTTTGTATTAATTGTATGTTAATTTTTTCATTTGACACGGTTAATTAATTATAACAATTACAATTGTAGTAATTAAGTTTAAAGATCTAATATTGAATAATAATAGTAGGTGTAAGATTTATTAAAAATTCGTGAATCTTTATGTTTCGTCATCGTTTTATGTAACACCTGAATCCCCAATGCGTTGACGACCACGAAAAAAAATAGAAGATAGAAAGAAAATCAGGAAAGATAGAAAATGATATTAATTATAATTGCAATTATTTTGTAGCTTTAAAGTCAGATTACTTACCTAATTTATTTGATTGTTTCATAAGGTTCATGCCAATTCAAAAAATCCAAAAGAATAGACGGGTACTTCCTTTTAGCCCATAGCTCTGATTGATCAAAATTTTGGTATTGTTCTGTAAAATCAATACTTTGCCAAATAAACGTGGAAAACAAAAATGATGTTTTATCGAGGTGACCTTGAAAGTGAAATACGCGGGTATTTTAGCTATGATGTTCGTTATTAGCGCGTCGAAATACAAATTCAGATCAACTGGGGCTATGAGCTAAAAGGAATTTAACCGAGAAGACTAATAATTCCGCTCAACGCATTTTAGTATAGCATTTTTGTACTATGTTTTTAGAAAAGAATAAATAGAGTAGCAATAATTTTGTATTTTATTTACTTAATATAGCTTTAAGGATGTCTTTTCTATTTTATCACAATTTTTATCATCTTTACTCATTTTCTAGTTGATTGCAGTTAAGTAAATATGCTTTTGCAGTGATGAGCTAAATATTATTTCAGTATTCCAACCACAGATGTCGTTCAGTTCGGTGATCGGACGAGAACCGGAGTGTTCAACGTGGTATGGACGTTGGCGAAAGAATTGGTAAATTTTAGATACATAAACAATATTCAAGAAGTTAATAACATTTAAAATTATTTTATTTAAATCTAGAATGTGAATTATGCTATGAGCCAATTAAATTTTAACTTGTTGTGCACTCAACATTTTTGTTACATGTTATAAAAATATTTTTGCATCAAAATAACTTTCTTATGTGCTAAATAAAAAGTAAAATTTGAATGAGCAAAAATCAAAAAGCCAACATCACGCAGTGTTCCCAGGCGGTCACCCATCCAAGTACTGACTGCGCCCGACGTTGCTTAACTTCGGTGATCGGACGAGAACCGGTGTGTTCAACGTGGTATGGACGTTGGCGAAAGTTATGGTAAATTTTAGATAGATAAACAATATTCAAGAAGTTAATTACATTTAAACGTACCTATTTGATTTAAAACTATTATTTAATAGAATGTGAATTATTTTTGCAATATTCAACTATTTAAAATTATAGTACATAACAGCACTGTGACTACTGTTTTCTGCGCCACCTATCGGAGAACTGTTTAACTATTTATTGAGAATGGGTTCTCACTTCTGTTGAACAATAATACTAGTCACTGGGTGCACTTGTTGCTAATTTAGTAAAAATGCCGTTTGTTAGATGGCGGTATACGGAGTATACAATGTATGTATTTCGATTACGAAATACATACATACTCCGTATACAAATAATTATTGTAATTATTATGATTATTGTAATTTTACAAATACATTTTTGTAAGTAGCTTATAATTTTATAACAAAAATAATTCAAATTCAAGTTTTATCATTCAAAGAATTGTAAATTTTATTAACTTGTTGCATATGCCTGATGTTTATCTACCTATTGTGGTTGTATTACTTGTGATCCTGTGAGCCAATTGAATTTCAACTTATTGTGCACTCAACATTTTTTTTATATCTCACCAACTATCTCACAAAAATATATTTACATCAAGAAAACTTTATGCTAAATAAAAAGTGAAATTTAAATGAGCAAAAATCAAAAAGCCAACATCACGCAGTGTTCCCAGGCGGTCACCCATCCAAGTACTGACTGCGCCCGACGTTGCTTAACTTCGGTGATCGGACGAGAACCGGTGTGTTCAACGTGGTATGGACGTTGGCGAAAGTCATGGTAAATTTTAGACACATAAACAATATTCAAAAAGTTAATAACATTTAAAATTATTTCCTTTAAAACTAGAATGTGAATTATGCTATGAGCTAATTGAATTTTAACTTGTTGTGCACTTAACATTTTTGTTACATCTTACAAAAATATTTTCACATCAAAGTAACTTTATTATGTGCTAAATAAAAAGTAAAATTTGAATGAGCAAAAATCAAAAAGCCAACATCACGCAGTGTTCCCAGGCGGTCACCCATCCAAGTACTGACTGCGCCCGACGTTGCTTAACTTCGGTGATCGGACGAGAACCGGTGTGTTCAACGTGGTATGGACGTTGGCGAAAGTCATGGTAAATTTTAGACACAATAAACAACATTCAAGAAGAATAACATTTAAAATTGTTTTATTTAAAACTTGAATGTGAATTATGCTATGAGTCAATTGAATTTCAATTTGTTGTGCACTCAACATTTTTATTACATCTTACAAAAATATTTTTACATCAAAATAACTTTATTATGTGCTAAATAAAAAGTAAAATTTGAATGAGCATAAATCAAAAAGCCAACATCACGAGTGTTCCCAGGGCCAGGCGGTCACTGAGCCCTGGAACTCGGTAGGTATCTCTCTACCATTGTGCTATCATCTGCGTATCCACTTCCGATTCCGATCTTAGTTCCAGTTCCGATTCCGATATACCAAATCTAAAACCTCCGATTCCGAATTCGGTTCCGATACATCCCTATCAGGGACACAGAGATGCGCCTTCCACCTCAAGGACCTATGTTCTACGGATGACATGACAGGCTATATTGGTCTAACCTAACCTACGTAATAATTGTTTTTAATCAAATATGTGACTTATTAAATTTGAATTAACTTTTTTAATGTAATAATATACGAAAATGGGAGCATTGAGTAAAATTAAATTAAACTTAATATAACAGCAAATCCAAATGAAATGAAATGAAATGAAATAATCTTTTATTCATGTAGGTATCACTGATACTCTTATGCACGTCATTTTTTTAATCTACCAGCTTTTCGGAAAGGTGCTTTGTCATGGAGGAGAAGAAAAGCCGTAAAGAAACTCCTCAGCACATCTTTTAAAAATAAAACTTATATCTATTACAAAAATAGGTATTCTCTAACCTGTGCAGAACTGGTTGCCTAGCTAGTCATTTCCAAACATCCTTGTCATTTAAATATTCATTTATGCTATAGTAGCCCTTGCCTAAGAGCTGAGCCTTTACACGTTTCTTAAAAGATTCCACCGGTAAGTCACGTATTTGTTTTGGGACTTTATTATAAAATTTTATACCTAGTCCCATAAAAGAACGTTGCACTTTAGAAAGACGGTACGAAGAGGTAGCCAATTGATGTATCCTTCTTGTTTGACGATTTGAAAAATCACAATTTTGTTTATATGCAGTTATGTTATTCCATATAAACACTAAATTATTATAAATGTATTGGGAAGCTACTGTAAGTATACCTATTTGTTTAAATTTGACACGCAAGGACTCCCTTGATTTTAGTTTATAAATAGCTGTAATGGCTCTTTTCTGTAATACAAAAATTTGTTCTATACAGGCTGCTTTGCCCCACAGTAAAATGCCATAAGACATAACACTATGGAAATATGCAAAATAAACAACCCTAGCAGTGTCGACACTGTCGACGTCAGTGAGCTGCCTTATTTTTCTAATAGCATAAGCAGCCCTAGCAAGTTTAGTTGTGAGAGATGCTATGTGCGGGCCCATTGCAGTTTACTGTCCAAGGTCACCCCTAAAAAAACCGTGGATTCCTCTATATTTAATGTTTCATTATTTAATTTAAGAGATTTATTTACTTTTTTTACATTTGGTAACACGAATTCTAAGCATTTGGTTTTCTTTGCATTTAAAAGTAAATTATTTATAGTGAACCAATGTGAGACATGCGACAGAGCACTATTAACATCGTCAAAATTATTTTTATTCCTATCAGTCTTAAATATTAATGATGTATCATCTGCAAACAGCACAATGTTCGCATGGTTTTTAACATAATATGGTAAGTCATTTATATACACCAGGAAAAGAAAAGGGCCCAAGATCGAGCCTTGCGGAACACCCATCACAGTAGGTGACCCTGATGACTTTTCATCGTTTATATTAACCTTTTGTATCCTATTACTTAAATAAGATGCGAGCAAGCTAAGGGCCTTGTTTTTCACGCCATAGTGACTAAGTTTAGATATTAATGTATCGTGCTCAACACAATCAAACGCCTTTGATAAATCACAAAATACACCTATAGCATTTTGCGATGACTCCCATGCTTCATATATATGCTTTAAGAGCCTGGCTCCGGCATCTGTTGTACTACGACCTTTAGTAAAACCGTATTGCTCCGGATGTAATAAATTATTATTGTTGAAGTGGGTAAGCATTTGATTCAGTATGATCTTTTCGAAGATCTTACTGAGTGTTGGTAATATAGAAATTGGCCTATAATTATTAATATCCGTTTTTTCATCTGTTTTAAATAATGGTATAACTTTACTGCATTTCATTAGATCTGGAAATACACCAAGATCTATGCATTTATTAAAAACTACAACTAAACAAGGAGCTATAATATCTATTATGTGACGAATTATTTTTACTGAAATACCCCAGAGATCACCCGTACTTTTTACTTTCAGAGACTGGAAAACTTTAATTATGTCCCTGATTGTAATGTGCTTAAAGTCAAATAACACATTGCATTCATTAACATTATCTCTTAATAGATAAAATGCTTCTGTTGAAGAAGAGGATAGTGTACTAGTTAATTTAACGGGAATGTTGCGGAAGAACTCTTCAAAAACGCTTGCCACTTCTTTATCAGAAGTGATTTTGTTTCCATTAATCATTATTTCATAACTAAAGTCACAAGATTTAGAGTTGCCGGTCTCATTTTTAATGATATCCCAAGTGGTTTTTATTTTATTATCCGAATTAACTATTTTATCCTTTATGTACATTGACTTTGCTTGAGTACAGATGATTTTGAAAATTTTCGAGTAATTTCTTACGTATTCCTGAAATGAGGGAGAAAAATTATATTGTTTTTCGTCATAAAGCTCGTATAATTTGTTTCTACTTTTAAAAATACCTACAGTAGCCCAGTCGCTAAATTTACTATTTTTACTTTCTTCTATGTATCTGAATTGAAATATTCGATTAAACTCGTCATTCATATTTTTAGACAATGTATTGTAAAGATTAATAGGATGACCATTTTGAGAATACACTGATTTACGCAATTTTGTTTGAATTTTCTCTTTAAAAAGTGATATTTTTCTCTTTGTCACGGGTCTATATTTTATTATTTTTTTCTTATTATCGTGGCTGTTACGTACCGCTATTTTTTGCCCACAGTGGTCTGATCTCAACTTGCTAAGTATTTCTTTGTCTAATATCTCACAATTGCAAAATACATTATCGATACAAGTACCTGAATTTGCAGTTATTCTGGTAGGCTCAGTAAACGAAGGATTTAAATTAAAACACTTAAACAATGCGAGTAACCTAGCAGCTATAGAAGATTCTACTAAAATGTCATCATTAAAGTCACCGCAAACTATTAATTCTTTTTTCGACACAAATAACCGTTTAAGGACACCTCTAGAGTATCTTCGAATAGGCAAAAATTCCCAGAGGGGGGGCGATATATACAGACTATAATAAACCGCTCCAGCTCCACACAGGCTAGCTCTATAGTGCGCTCAATAGAAAGACTAACAATGTCCTTTCGATCTTTACAAGGTATATTGCTGTGCACTAAAATTAGTGATCCTCCATGGATTGCAGTCTCTCTATAGAATGCACTTAATAAACTGTAATTGAATACATTAATATTACTTCTTACACTTGTTAACCAATGCTCAGTAATGCATAGAATATGTACATTATAATCTATAACAAATAATTCAATTTCTAACTCTTTGCCCGATAAGCCCTGTATGTTTTGATGTACAATATTCATAATAAAGTGCTTATCCGTTGTCATTTAATCTAGTTTAAAGTATTAATTAATGTACCTGAGCTAGTACATTTGTCAACTATAGGAATAGTGGTAGTACTACCACAATCAATATAAAATGGGTCAATAGACTTTGTTACACATGTAACATTATCATTTGTTAAATTATAAGCTAACAGTTTAGCTATATGTCTTCGATACTTTAAAGGTAAGTACATTTTATTTCCACTTAATTTAAAGGAAAAAAAAAATATATTTATTAGTGTCAAAATAAACTATTGCATCATTATGATGGTATGTCAAATTATACAAAAAATCCAATATTTTATATACAATTATAAGTAGATAAGTTAATTAATAGTATTTTGTCTAACTCTAATGTTTTCCGGGAGCACTTCCGGCGGTTGGTCCCCAGGTTGTTGCGAGCAGCTGGAGCTCTGAGGTGGCTGCTGCCGAACCTGGGCGGGCCGACAGTCGCATGCCGCCGGTTGTACGCCGGGGTGGTGCGGTCGATGGCTCTCTACGGGGCCCCGATCTGGGCAGACACCCTAAGCGCCCAGAATAGGACTCTCCTGCGCCAAGCGCAACGGGTCATGGCGATCAGGGTGGTGAGGGGATACCGCACGATCTCGTGCGAGGCGGCGTGCGTCCTGGCCGGGACCCCACCGTGGGACCTGGACGCGGAGGTGCTCTCGGCGGTGTACTGGCGTCGCAGCGCAACAACACGAGCCGATGAGGTGGAGCCATAGCCGGTGGAGGCCGGGCGGCAGGGGCGACTTGACCGCCAGGTCCTCCTCCGGAAATGGAAGGAAAGGCTGGCGGAGCCGACCGCCGGCAGAAGGACGGTGGAGGCGATTCGGCCCGTCCTGGAAAGGTGGGTCGATCGCCGACACGGGGCCCTCACCTTCCGCGCTGTGCAGGTCCTGACGGGGCACGGTTGCTTCGGCAGGTACCTGTGCAGCGTGGCGGGTCGAGAGCCGACCAGCGTGTGCCACGCTTGTGGGTGTCCGGAGGACACAGCGGAGCACACGCTGGCGGAGTGCCCGGAGTGGGCGGAGCCGCGGGCGAGCCTCGCGGCGGTTATTGGGGGCGACCTGTCGCTGCCGGGCGTCGTGAGAGCCATGGTCGGCAGCGACAGAGCGTGGAAGGCGGCGCTCCTGAGGCGGCGGAGCGGGCGAGGGAGGACGACCCTCTTTGTAACCCAATCCGCCGGAAGAGAGTTGGACGGAGGCGCCTGGCGCACGAGCGCCGCCTTCCCCCATAACCGGGGTCTCCGGGCGGTGGAACCTGGGGGTACCATCGCCCAGTTGGAGGAGACCCCCGAGGTGGCTGGCGTGTCCCGTGTTCCGGCACGCCAGGTTGACGGTGAGTGGCGCCACAGATGAGCGCCCCACAAGTTGGGCCCGAGCCCGGGCAACCGTCGGCGGAGCAGCGGAAGTGTGCGAAAGCGTCCCCGCAGCTCCGCCGGAAGACGGTGAGGAGGAACACCGCTGGTTTTTAGCCGGTAAGAGTCCGGCATAACCCGACAGCGCCCCCCCGCGCCTGTCGGGTATCCATGAGGATTTTCCAGCGAAAACAAAAAAAAAAACTCTAATGTTTGCATTTACTTTTAATTGTAAACCGAAGTTTACACATATCAAGTATATAGTTAAGTAGATTACTAAATACGTTTATGTTAATAACGTGTAAACAGATAATTTAGTAGTTAAAATTTAGTACGCAAGTAAACAAGTAATTTAGAAATATTTATATTTTTCTCTTATTTATTGAACTGAGACTTTCAATTGAAGATTTCTTATTATCGTAGCTGTAAATTATTTTGAATATTGAATTTTTAAAAACTCGTGTTTTGTTTTGGTATTGTGCAAGTATGGATTTATAACTTGAAAAAATCATTTATTCGAAATAAATGATCGAATCACAGACAGAGACTTTAATTTTATTTATTTGTATAGATATTACGTTATTTCCATTACATTCCGTTTGTTTATTGGACAGCGCTATCTTTAGAACATTGTTATATTTTGTTTTTACAACAAAAATAATTTTATTAAATCTAATGTCCCTGAAGGGCCAGCGCACTGCCCATTAGCAATTTTATTCAAGCTCAACCCTCAGATTAAAGAAATAAAATTCTTTAATCTGTGGCTCAACCTAACTATGCTAACTGCAAAACCAAAGTGTCCCGTTTGCCTGGCATCTAGATACGTAGTTAACTCGGTAGCCTATTGGTAATGAAATGTCAGTGAATTTGCCTTCACCCTATGCCCTCACCCTCAAAATGTGAGGTACAGCGCAGTTTATGATTTTTTGTTTCAAAAATCGATGTGGGAGCGCTTAAATAGGTTGGTATATTAATAAGGTTATACTCATCTCATAAACATTTTTTTTTGGAAGTTTGTGCAGTGTGCAGGCATCATAATGAAAACACGTGATATCGTAATACTTACTATACCATACCTACTAGTTGATATGGTGATATTAACTAGTATTTTCGTTTGGTATTTTCATTAAAAAAATATATTTGTTCATTCGAATGATTCAAATTCATAAACGCCCATCGTTACTGTAATTTATTTCATTGACATACATTATGTTACGTGGTATCTCTGTCTGTAACTAGTCTGTGGATACTGGATTGTCGGCTTGTAATTTGAGTAGTTTTGTTGACCTTAGATTAGAATTATTAACGCGTTATTATTCTACGTTGTTGTTGTGTTTTTTGTGACTTGTGATTATGATTCTATAAAATTCCAGACCATTCCACCCATACACAATTGGCAGTTGGCTTGGTGGCCTTGGTGCACTTATAACTCGTCTGTGGTCTCGTCTTGTGTAAACTTTACGAAAAGTTTTTGATTGAATTGAAACTTTGGAAACAATTTGAAAGTTTACATCAACAATTAACTTTTGCCTCTAAAAAGCTAATTAAGTCAATTTACAACGATGCTAAACATTAATCTAAAGTGTGTCTTAGGCTGGCTTCTCCTTATTTCTTTAATTCATAACGGTAAAGTATATGTTTTTAGTTAATATAATACAATTGGATATTTCGAATTCTATGTACTTAATTGTTGGACACGCCCGAAACTTATAAAACTTTTTTTTAGCTACCAGCATAAAGTGCTTTAGTTGTCGATCAAATGATGATCCGAAATGTGGAGACCCTTTCGATAACAGCACAATAGCGATAACTGATTGTGATCAAGAGAATCGGAAAGCGGGTGAGAGACCAGCTACAATGTGTCGGAAAATAAGGCAAAAAGGTAAGTTGACGGGTTGGCTTTAGTATCCTGCGCATCAGTATCTGGGTGATTTTCTCTTTAATCGATAGGCAGTGATGTCCCAAATCATAATCTAGTTGCTTTTTGTGAGGTAATGCGTCGTTTTTGAAAAATCTTAATTTTAATTTTTGAGGTTATTTCCAAAAAATACAACACAAATTATGTTACTTATTTATAAAATTTATGTTATTAGGTAATTTTATTGTACTATATGTATATTATAATTATTTATTATTATTATAAACAAGAGTTAATTGGAAAGATTGGTGGCCCGGGGAAGGTGGTCGAGCTAGATGAAATTTGGAAATAGGAAATATAAGAAAGGTTTTTTTATATATAATATATTTAATATATAAATTTCACTGCTACTGCTTAAGTATGTCATATATGTCATATATGCTATTAAATTTATTTATTACATTCTAGTATTTTTTTTCAAAATTGGTGACAGAACCGACTTAGTCAACCCCAACCCCACGTGGTACTAGTCTGCCCTACCCCTAGAGTGAATGTAAACCCCGGAGGCGCGGAGGGAGAGCAGCCCCCGCCCGCTGTTTGTGTATCAAAAACCCCTAACTTCTCCCTAAAAGTGCTTAATGCAACTTTGTAATTATAATGATTTATAATTTTTTTTTATAAAATTGGTGCGTTATGTGTCTTCCATACGGAGGTCGAAATTTTATTTTTTCCTCCACCACCTGACATTAATTTAGACTAGTTTAAGACAAAAAGTGAGCAGTTTTCACAGATTTAAACCTCAAAATAAAAATAAAAAAAACTCAAAAACTATGTGTTTCCTCACTTAGCCCCTTTAAGGGGGGGCGGCCTTACCACAACCCCTCCCCTCCCCCCCTAACTCCACCCCCCTCCCGATGCCGCAGGATACTGAAGAAATACCAAGTTGACTTTGAGCATTTTTATGCGTTTTTTCGTGTTCGGTAAATTTAATTACATATTATAAACAAAAAGGATATATTTAATAAAATATTACCTAAACAAAAAATGAATATATTATGCGATCTGCGTGAAAGTGTTTTTTAATTATTTATGAATATCCGTCATAATATTATCCAAGTTCCTTAAATGAATTTCATTTAATTTTTCATTAGAGATCTCGTTAGGAAAAGTTTGGTCCATTGTCCTAACAGGTGTTAGAAGATTTTTAACAAAATAAAGGATGGTTTAAATTCAAATTTAAAATCATATTTCTTTATTAGGTAGGTAGGTAATGTAGTCCAATAATAACCTCTTATCAGTTACTACTGTATGGGTTCCAGCCATGTCGTATTTATATTTGTGTCATTTTATCGGGGAGCCTTTGTGTCATTTTATCAGGGAGCCGGTAGGTATATCAAGCGGGTCAGTTTGGCGCGTAATAACATTTAATTTATTTTCAAAGCTGATAAGCTCTGTATTGCAAAGTCCGTAGCAGCCAGCCATGTTTTATAAAACCTGAAATTTTCTCTGTGTATGTTCCCAACATAGGTGAGAACGCACTGGGAATATAAAGAAGTGATGAGGAGTTTCTTTACAGTGTTTCTTCTCCTCCGTGACAAAGCACCTTTCCTAAATGCCGGATTAAAATTGAGTTTTGAATTTTGAAAATATTAAAATATAGTAAATTATGTAGGTATAACAATAATATAATTTAATCCATGTATTTGTTGGTATGTAATAATAAAAATAAAACAATAAGCACCGTCTAATCCAGAAAAGAATTCTTGATTCTTTATTTCTCTTTGTTTATTCTTGTTTTTTGTACTTAACTATTGCAGCACAAAAATGCTGTTTTACTTTCATAAAATGCTTGATTAGCTTGATTAAAAAAATATTTATAACTTCCTAAATAAATAAAAAAAATTAATAGTTCATCTCCTGTGTTCAAGTCTATAAAATATGTTAATGTCTAACTCTAATCAATATTATAATTATATTTCAGTGGATGGAGAATGGCGTTACATCAGAGGTTGTGCAAACCTCGGGGAGGTTGAGATTCAAGGAGACGAGAGTTTTTGCCTCATGGGAACAGGAATATACAATAATTTTATTGAGTACTGTACTTGTGGCAGTAAGGATGGATGCAATTCCTCTGCAGTTTTCAGTCCAGTACCATTACTAATCTTCTTTTCTTTAATGAGTCTCATTTATAATTATGGGAAATCAAACTAAGTATTTCATTTTTGTAATGATTGAATCGGATATTTAACCATAGTGCGTCGGATAAATTTGAATTCATGTAAAATAAAAAAAAATCATTGAAAAAGCATGTACTATGTACGCAGGTAATAAGTTATGCTTATCTCTTACTTATAAGTATCTCTCGCTCGCACTCAAGACCCGGCGCGCGCTACCAATCCAAAACAATTCCAGAAAATGCTGTGCGCCTAGTATCAAGCACCTTCATTATGTCGTTTTTTGGCTGTCGCATCGTAAAAATTATACTCATAGTTTTTTCTCAACTTATAAGAAGTATAACTTCAATAAGATAGGACAACACTCGTATCTGAAGCAGGATAAGTTGGGGTAAATTTGACAGATAAGACAAATACGAATATAAATGAAATTATATGGTATATGTGTGGAGTGGGGACCTTGCTCTAATACAGATTAGTGTTTTCCTATCTATTTTCAACAGTTAATTAAAATTTGACATATACTCACATTTTTCTGACAAACTAAAGCAATTAATCATAATAGCAAGAGTAGGTATGTGAATCTCAAATATAATAATTAATGAAAATACTACAATTTGGATTGTGAAAATACTCGGAAGTGTTATATTTTAAATAATTTTATTGTTTCTTATATTCCTCCACTTTGTAAGAAAGAGAAATGATAGTGTTCACCTAATTCAACATCATCTGGGCATTCAACATTTCTTTTTCTTTAATTAGTAACCTGAATAATATGTTTTAAAGCCATTTGGATTTGTCATGGTAGGAATTTTTGAATCAGCTGTAGAATTTAAGTTCTATATTTTGTATGCATATGGATGGTTTCAAAGTTTATTTAAAGGATATCCATATAAACATTTTTATATTTAATATACATAGAGATATATACATAGGTACATACTATGACTTTTTATCAATAAGTTTTTTATACAAGTAAATATTTTTGAACGCAATTTGTTTAGTTTTTTTAAACGTCGAAAAAGATAGTAATTCATCACGCAAATCGTAGATTTCCTAAAATAATAATTAGAGGTACCTGAAATAAATAAACTCAATATTGCAGTTACGGAATCTAACAAATAAATGTTTTGAATGGAGGGTAGGAGTGAAATAGTTCAAACATCTTATTTTTGATGGATTTTTGTACTTACACAAAATTATTGTATGTCATGTATATTTTTTCATTTGACACGGTTAATTATAATAATTATTAACAATTACAACTTTAGTAATTAAGATTAAAGATATAATCTATACTAATATTATAAAGAGGAAAAATTTGATTGTTTGCATTGAATAAGCTCCGAAATTACTGAACCGATTTGAAAATTTCTTTCACTGTTAAGAAGCTATACTATCGCCGGGTGACATAGGCTATACTATATAGTCAACAAATTAGGGATCCTTAATAAAATTCCAATAATGTAACCTAAGGTGTAAAAAATAAAGAAAACCGAACCGAAGCAAAGCGAGGGCGCTTACTCGTATTGAATAATAATAATAATCATATTTCTGAAAAATTATTTTACAGTAAGTCTAAGGTTTATTAAAAATACGTTAATCTTTATGACGTTTCGTCATCGTTATAATTGTAGATTATAATAATTATTAACAATTATAATTGTAGTAATTAAGATTAAAGATCTAATATTGAATAATAATAATCATATTTCTGAAAAAATATTTTACAGTAGGTCTAAGGTTTATTAAAAATTCTTTAATCTTTATATTTCGTCATAGTTATATGTAACGCCTTAAGAATCACTGATGTGTTGACGACTACGAAAGAAAAAAGAAGAAAAAAAAAATCAGGAAATAATATCAAGGACCGTTGACTTGACTTTCGAGGTTCTGAGGTCCATCACAGATTACCCAATTTATTTGATTGTTTCATAATGTTCATGCCAATTCAAAAAATCCATAAGAATAGACGGGTATTTCCTTTTAGCCCATACCTCTAATTAATCTGAATTGGTATTTTTCTGTAAAATGAATACTTTTCCAAATAAATGTTAAAAACAAAAATCGACGCCCCTGGGGAATAAAATGGTAATAGAGAAAAGGAAATTTTACAGGAGAAGCAAAGAATAGTTTTGTTTTATCCTAGGCAGAATAATGATTGGATATCTTTGAATTATACATCAAAACGTGCGTTATTTTTTTCCGGAATTACACTCCGTAAAAATAATAATAAAAGAATATGATATATTATGAAATTATTTATTTAATATATTATTTAAAAAGATATATTATATCTTTTTAATTATCACCAAAAAACAATAATACGGTTGTGTAGCAAGTAAGTTTACCTACATATATAACAATTTTATTCCCGTAAAACTATCATGCTATCGACAGTTTTCATCACTTACGATACACTTTTATTGCACTTTAATGAATTAATGGTAAATGTATTAAAGTATTACAATTTTGTTCCGGTCAAAGTTAATACTCATCTTTGAAGTATTGAAATGTAACGATTTTATTTAGGGAAGAATAAAATGGTATAAACGTCTTACTGATCTAAAGAGATTAATAGTTGTTCAGTAATATGTGACTACGGTCTACGACTTTATTATGGGCTATAATTTGTACATGACTTTCGAAGAATAAAAATAAAATGGCTTTTTTATGAAATTCAAAGATAAAATTCTAAACAATATTTAGCAGGTGTATATTGACCCGTAGATGCCAAAAATGAAAGAAAAAAAATTCTTGTAACCGTCGATTACGATTTTATTCGTCGGGGGCGTCGAAATGATGAACAAGGTGACCTTGAGAATGAAATACGCAGGTATTTTGGCCTGTGATTTTGGCTATGATTAGGGCTGCCACCTTTTCTGAAGGTAAAATAGTATTTTTTTCAAAACATAGCAAAAAATATAGTAGTATTGGGAAATTCAAGAAAAAATATCGTACTTACACATTTATTTTTAATATTATAATTATATATTTTTCCATGTGTATTTGTTATTAGTTTTGGTTAACCAAGTCTTATTATTTTTAAAATAATTATAGGAATCTGAGCAATTTAGATCCATGATCCAAAGACGTGATGCATTTCGTTCTAAAATTTCCAATGCTGCGTTGCGGGTACATTTCAGTCACAGTTACAAAAAGCTCGACAGTTGAATTACCGATGAAAATATAGTATTATTCGTACTATATTATTTTTCTATAACATAGAGTACAATTGACTGAAATATAGCACGATACTATATAATATAGTTCGGGTGGCAACTCTAGCCATGATGTTCGTTATCAGCGCGTCGAAATACAAATTCAGATCAACCGGGGCCTATTGTCTAAAAGGAAGTTTATCCGAATAGACTAATATACGTAATTCCGCTCAACGCATTTTACTATAGCGTTTTTGTACAATGTTTTTAGAAAAGAATAAATAAAGTAACAATAATTTTGTATTTTATTTACTTAATATAGCTTTGATGATGTCTTTTCTATTTCATCACAATTTTTATCATCTTTACTCATCTTCTAGTTAATTACAGTTAAGTAAATATGCTTTTGCAGTGATGAGAAAAAGATTTCACTATTCCAACCACAGATGTCGTTCAGTTATACTATGCTTCATAATAATACTTAAACCTTATGTACTGTATTTGCATACTTTATTACTTTATAGCCACTTTGGAAACATATACCCACTTCTCTCACAGGCACCTCTCATAACCCTTTGTCCGAGCAATATTGCTGGTATTTCGCAGTGCCGGCCTATTATGAACTCTTATTTCCTGCCATGTTCCAGCGTAAACGTCAAATTCGTGTCATAAAAGCGGTCACGTGACACTTTTTCGCCAATCATACTTCGTTTGAAGCCTAATAAATAAATTGCCTGGAACATGAATGGTTTTTTTAAAGTTCATAATAGGCCAAAATTAACAAAGTAAGTATTTGTAGTAAGATCACACTGCACGGATATTGAATTTATAATAGGTACACTACATGTAGTGCAGTCATTGAAGCGAAAAATACGGTGTTACCTCCGAATTTTTTTACTGTGAACCGATTTGCATGAAATTTTGGAATTAGGCTTATCTAACCCTTAACTTCAAAAGTGAAAATAATCTGAACTCCGCAAATTATTTTTAAGGGGTGTAAACAACCCCTTAATGGAAAAATTAACATTGAGCCATTTTATCGCTAGAAAACATGTGTAATAGTAAGTTTTGAAATTGTAAAGTGTTTTCTAACACAATTACCTCATATTAAAATCATTTTCAACCCCTTGAAATTCTTACAACCCTTGTTAAGAACCCCTAAATTAAAAAAATCACAAAAAATTACTTTGGTATGACATAAAAAGATGTAAGTATAGAGTAAGTATTATTTTGTTCTCTATAATAATAGTCAAATTTTTAACCCCCTTTCAACCCTTAAAAACAACCCCTTGATAAAAAATTGTTAAAAATTTTTTTTTGATTAAATGAAAAGGATTTAAATATTATTCTACACTCTCGAAAGTGATTATCATAATCTTCAACTTTGCTACCCTTAAAACTACCCCTAAATTAAAACAGTAAATATATATGATTACATATTTAAAAACTTACTGGTCATATTAAAACGAATAAACGGAGCACGCACAGCTGATCACCTGGCTTTTTCGTTGGCCCCTTCACTCAAATGTGTTATATATACATGTAAGAACGTTGGTATGTATTCATGTCTACGTTCCAAAATATATGAGCCATATTATGTATATATATACACGTTACAATATTTTTGGGTCTCTATTATACTGCGTACTTTCACATTGCTCCAAATATTCACACTCCGAAATTTCAGTTACTAAGTAGAAAAAAATATGATACGTTTTTGGACCATAACTCCTTCAATTTTCATGCTATCACAATTTATAACAAACCATTTTAAAGGTAATTAACAGAGCTACAACATCCTTCATTGCAATATATAGAAAAAAACCTTTTTTTAAAATGGTGAAGGGTTAAAGGGCTTAAGAGAGACTGTGATTGCGCTGCCGCGCGCTCTTTAAACAATCATATCTCCGTCAATTTTTGTTTGACAGAAATAAAAAAAAATACCAAATTGTTCGTCAGAAAAAATACCTAAATTTTTCATCCCTACACTTTTTTACGTATCTGTCGTCATTTTTGAGATATTATGAAAAAAAGGTGTTTTTTTTTGTAAATTTGAAATTTTTTCTTTTCTTTTAATCTTGATTTTTTTTTAAATATGTGTCCTGAAGCAGCCAAACTGATACAATCTATCAAACTCTTCATAATAAAGTTATTTCTAGGCGGAACACGATTAATTTTCATTTTGGCGGAAATGGCACTTATGAAACCCATTGATTTAAAAGAAAAAATATTAAATGGTCTTCTTATTTTCAATACAGCTCACTTATTTTACGTGCAAAAGACCTTTAACAGTGCTCATTTTAAAGCTTATTTCAAGCACTACAAAAACTTTCTTTATGGCAGAATGCATAAAATGCATCTGTTCGCCGCTAGATGGCATTGAACACATAGATTAAATTTCAGACAAAATAAAAAACGGCTTTGATCTTCAATATCTAGCTTAATATTGCACTTAGAATGATTTAAAAAAAACTAAATTGTTCGTTTTTTTATCTGCTACAATTTTGGTTCTTATAAAATTTTCGATAAAACATATATTTTGGAGATATTTGCAAAAGACCGATGAAAAACGTGAAAAAATTGCGATTTTTCAATTGCCAATAACTTGAAAACTATTGGATTTTTCGAAAAACTTTATAGGTGATTTTTGCTTAAAATTAGCCCTTCTATCGATATCCGCGGTTATTTTGAAAAAAAAAAATGTCCACCCCCGAGAAGGGGTGGCAACCACCCCCAGGGTGAGTGCGGAGTTTAAATCATTTTCACTTTTGAAGTTTAGGGTAAGATGAACCTAATTCCAAAATTTCACGCAAATCGGTTCACAGTAAAAAAATTCGGAGCAATAATGCTTTAATGACTGCACTAATGTAGTTTGGTTTCAAGATTTCCTTAATATGATTCATTCATTTCCTCAAATAGAAGAAAGCGAGTTAGGTCGCTTTTGGGCACAGAACATCTAATAATTAGTTAGATGTTCTGTGCTTTTGGGTATGGTAAAAAATTGTTTACCTACCGTCGTAGATTTGACTATTAAAATGGCGAAATAAAAGGCTCTAATTTGTATCTAACTTTATTAAAACTTAGTAACAACGATGTAACACTTTATTTCTTGTACTTACTTGCTTTCTTATCATATTTATAAATGGTTTATTTTAATGTTAGTATTACAGTATCTGATAACCAATAGAATTCACAAAGGTGTATTCATAAAAAAAATACAGGTTGCCCCTACAACCCAAATTATTTACTGTTAGCTGAAAGGTATTAAAAATGCTATTTCACAATATGTACATTAATTAGTATAAGTAGTCTTAAATAAACTTAATAATAAAATTCTTAACCAGCAAGTGAAAAAATTACAAAGAAATTGCTAAGGGCATGGCAGGTATACCTTTGTTTAGAAATTGGCCATTTGACCACATGTAAAGAGTAAGTTAGCGTGTAAGTAAGTCATAAAAACACAGTTCTACGCAATTTAATGAATTAATAGGTAAGGCCTAACCTAACCTACGTAATAATTATTTTTAATCAGATATATCTGACTTATTAAATTTGAATTAACTCTTTTATTACATACGAAAATGGGAGCATTGAGTAAAAATTAAAGCTCATTGTTAATAGTTCAGCGGATCCAATATTTCAGATATAGCAGTGCCGGCGAGAGCCACTGACGCCCCAGGCAAGAATATTGTGGCGCCCACACAAGAAAATCAAAATCGCTTTTTTTTGCTCAAAAAATTTTTGCTGAACCAATGGGAAATTTTATTAAGAATTTTGTTTTCCCTTTTTTGCTCCTCACCCCAAATGTGGCGCCTCTCCAAATTTGGCGCCCTAGGCCGTCGCCCAACCTTGCCCCCCCTCCAACGCCGGCTCTGAGATATAGAAATACCCGTAATCAGGGTTACAAACAATTTAAAATATGTTGGTCACAGCTTACGTTCGACGTACAATTAATTACATTTACTTTATAGATTGGTTTATACGGTGGGTGCTTGGCTGGTAATACAACATGGTCCCATGTATTGGATGACAAGCATTTATTTGATTGTACTATTCAAGTAATTTACTTAAAGAGCAGGACGCCAATAGGGGCAATGAGTAATGCCATCGTCTTGCCAATGGCAGTAGCGCTGTTGCATCCGTCGTATTCACACGTCTCGCAGAAAGATGTGACTTCGTGAGGGCCATTGTTGGCGTTAGGGCACTGAGTTGTGTAGTCATCTTGGCGTTTCCATGAGCATCCGCGGGAAATAACTTGGGTGCCTTGAACTGAAAAGAAACAAAAAATATTTATTAGCTAAATTAAGTATACGTAGATATATTATTATTTTTAAGATTGGGTATAAAAGTAGATTTATGAAGAGGACAGAAGTTCAATCTACCCGGAATTTGGTCTAAAATCTAAATGTTGAAAATTTAACTAAGCAAATGATATAGGTAACGTAAGTTTTCCACGTAACATTTATTTAAAAATTCACAAGAGAATCAGTGGTGAAATATTTCGCTGTTGAATTTGAAGATTTCAAAAAGCCTTCGGACCAAAGTAGAGTAGAATGGTGATATTTTGAAAACATCCAAATAAATACATATTGGTTATTTCCACAACTGCTCTCCGCTTTGGTGAAACAGCAGAAAGAAGCTGAATGGAGGAGAGGTCTCACACGTAGTAGATATACCTACGAGGTATACCACCCATTTTCAGAATGAAAACTTGAACAAATAGGTACCTACTTCAAGTAAATTTAATAACAACAAATGACAGCTGGCTAGAAATAGACTTGACGTGTAGATGCGGCAATATGATAGTAGGTAGGCTTATGCGTGGGTTTTGCATAATTTTGCAGTAATGGGAGGAAGGTTAATTTACAACTAAAGTAGGTACCTAGTATTGTGAAGTAGTAGGTAATATGTATCTGTCTCCTATAGTTACTACTACAAAATGTTATTCAAGGTAAAGTCTAATAGCTAGTCAATTGAGATCAATTTAATCTCAAGATTTACATGAAACACAGGTAGATAATTGGATACTCATAATATCTTAGCGCTCATAACCCAGCGGCTTGTGTCGATTCTAAGTGATCGAAAAAGTTCTTAACATTGGGCGCGGTCGGTAGTTGGATGGGTGACCGCTAGTGGCAAAAAATTCTTGAGCGTTTCTGTGCTTCGGAGGGCACGTAAAGCCGTCGGTCCTGGTTATTAATCGTATCATAACATTCGTAAGCCATATTGGAGGCCCCCTCGGGTGGCATAAAAACTTCTGACCACTATCCCCTCCACCAATCCGCACTGGAGCAGCGTGGTGGAGTACGCTCTAGGCCTCCTCAAGGGGACCCGTGCTCTGTAGTGGGCCATTAATGGGTTGAATCCAATATCTTAGGTATCTCATAGGTAGATAGTTCATATAGGACGAGAGGTTTTTATTTCCTTACTTTCGTCATGATTTATGCACAAAATTATAAGTTATAAATAACTTTACCTTTATATTCCGAGAACAAACGTTATAAAAGTGAAAATCCATGGTCTACTCATAGTTAAATAGGCCAAGGTAGTCAAGGTACGGTCGAGTTAATTTTTAATACTAATACAACTATTGAGGTATTCATAATTGCTCGCGTGAAAATCGTACAAGGACCTTGTGACCTTTCATGTGAGTCCTGTGACCCACAGCAAACATAACAATTAGGTCTACCTAGCTGTCATGCAAGTCCGTGTTAGGACTGCTAATCATGTTATTCCCAAAAGGCAGCTAGGTACCTACTTAGCTTTCAGAATAATACAGTCACGTTGCAAATTAGAGGAATTAACAACAACAATAGAGTAGTATGAAGTGCCGACTTCCGAACAAGATGTTATAAAAAGAATTACAGTATACAGACACACAGAGGACTTAGTCGTAGGTAATATTAAGCATGTCATTGTTATAAGTGAGTCGCTTAGCAAAATTGTCGGAAAATTTTTCGCTAAATAACTCTGTGTAGTTAGCTGGATATAGTGAGTATGTAGACAAATCTTTCGTCATCTTTCCCTGTTGTTTTTTATAGTGCTATTTATCTATCCTGCCTGATGTTAAGATTTGACATCGTAACTGTTACAGATACTGACTTTGATTTAAGCTACTAAAATTTTAAAGGTACGTTAAGGTGTTATGGGGCGCAGTATTGAGCCCAATTTTACTTTAGCCTGCAATGGAATCTGAAATCATGGTCCGTAACTTCCGATCATCACCTAACTGCGAGGGCATTATGATTTATGGAGAGTATTATTAAGTAGCTGACCAGTTTCAAAGAGATGATAATAATTTACTTACTGAATTTCTTCTGCTTCTTGCAGACAGACTTCGAAGAAGTCAGATATGGGTACGATGCTCCGGTGTTGGAGTCGCAGTTCTCCAGTCTGAAGAGGTAGGAGTTCTCCGCCTGGGCTGGCAGGAAGGGGTCGTTGCAGAGCGGGTTCAGGTCGGATGAGCACGTCCAGCAACGGATTGGTTCGCCTGGAAACAGAGGATTTATGCTATGTTTTATTTGCTAGTAGAATCGTACGTACCTACCTAGTTTTGTCATGGTTTAACACTCGCTAGGCAAATAAAAAAAACCAGAAAAATTAAAAGCCAAACAAAAACTGGGCAGATGGCTACGTCCGGACACGTGTAACTAAATATTAATGTGTAACTATACTCAAATTTAACAATAATTTGTGTAATTAGATTCTTCGAAAGACTTGTCTGGCTGGTGATATCACCCGTCTCAAATAATATCATGGATATTTAATGTTATAAATTATTTTTATACATTGTGCTGAAAAAGCGCTTAAGTTATGATATTTCAAACAATGAACACAGGTAGTATAAAGCAGATAATAAATTACTGAACTCATGTTTTATTCAAGAGATAAAAACAATTGTTATGAGATTCCCATGCAGTTGAATTCGCTTGAAGTGGAATGTTAGTTAACGTGACTAACTTGTGTCAATGTGAATCTAGACAGTTATGGCATGGCTTGAAACAATACAAAATACTATAGCTACCTACACATCTATGATGTATGTTTCTACAGTCTAACTACCGATAGTTACCTGCTTAAATTAAATCACTCCTTAATACAGAATCACAATACTTAGGTAGGTATTTATCTAATCAGCTATCGACACACCTTACAGTGATCGCTTTACTTAATTGATAAGGTAACTATCATAAACTCGATCGGCAGATTTTAATCCACAGACACACACACAGTGTTTCATGACTCAAGGTTTACATACCTAAGTTAGGTAACCTAATTCTTGCTAGCTGTACGGTAGAGCTACTGGGCGTAGAGCCACGGAATATACATAATTATAATTATGAGATATATACCTAATACTCGTAGTAATTAGATACTAAAATAACAGTTCTGTTATAACATAGATGCCTGAAACCCAGACCAGGATCTGATCCTGATAAGGCGGTCTATTATGAACTCTTAATTCCAGCCAAGTTCCAATGTAAACGTCAAATTCGTGTCACGAAAGCGGTCACGTGACACTTTTTAGCCAATCATACGTCGCTTAAAGCCCGAAAAAACGCAGGAGGTACATCTGCGTATTATGAACTTCTACAAAACTATTCATGTTCCAGGCAATTCATTTTTCGGGCTTTAAGCGACGTATGATTGGCTAAAAAGTGTCACGTGACTGCTTTCGTAGCACGAATGCTCTTCAACACGCGGTGCAACGTGACTTGTGCGAAATAAAAATGAATAAAATAAATAAAAATAAATAAATTTGTAACGTGACTTTATATTAAAACTCTGCTTTGGCCTTTGATCAACAATTACAGAAGGTGTAATAGCAGTATCACAGAATAAATAGATAGTTAGATACCTATAAAAGTATGTAAAACCTGCTTACTGTCTTATTGAAGCTCTAAAACACAGTGAAATGTAAAAAAGTACAAGTATTATTTGTACTTGATAATTTTAGAAATAAATAAAAATATCGCGAAGGGATCCATTGTGATGAGACTTAGGTATCATTTATCAAAACGTAGGTTCTGAGGTGCTACCACATGCAATTATAGTTGGCTATTACTCTATCTAATGAAAAATAATTAAGAGTTGATTAATAGATAATGGTTTTCCTCCTTTTTTAGGTTTTGATTGTTTATATTTTTCATAGGCTTTAGGAGATCCCAAGTTTGTAAACCTGAAACTTTTCCATTGCTGAAGAATTCCTAGAAAGTTCAGGAACATTAGATAGATATCCAATTCACTAATTAGGTGTGTTCTCCATACTGTGGTTGTATGACTGTTATATTCGAATTCGAAGTACCTACATACAATATTTATGAAGATAAATAAATTCTTCGAAAATAATTCGACCGAATATATAAACTTTGAATTACAGTTATTTGATATCCGCGTCAACACGTTGAACACAAATAGTTTTTTAATTTAATGCTTCACAGAAGCGTTATATATTTTTATTTGACTGGTTCTAAACGACTGCACATTTTATGATTGACTGAACATTGTACAAACAACCTTTTGCAGTGCATTTAACATAAAGTAAAAACTTAACAATCGCATCATAGCCTTCGCTTATAAGAAATGTTTACAAAAACCGTACATTCAAGGTTTACACGCAAGGATCGACAAATTGTTTTTATAACTGATACGTTACGGTAACATAGTAAAATAGAATATAATAGAATCATGAAATATTTTGGGTTAGGTTCCCACATTCGTATTTGCCTACTTGTAATTCAGTTATAATAAGTAGGTAAGAAGCTGACATTAATTGTTTTATTTTTTCGCAAAAGAGATCCTAAGTAGGTTCCATGAATATATTATTATATTATGTTAGGTATAAACTATTAAATAGAACTGTTGTTACGGTAGGGACATTGTTTTTTTCAACGACTTTTTTATAGAAAGAGCCGAAAAACGAGTTGACATCGTTTCTTATTGGGAAATAAAACTAAACACAACTTGCACAAATGGGGTCAATAGGTCACGATAAGTACTTACAGGTGAGTACATAACACTGTTCGTCTGAACTAGTGTTGCCAAGTCAGTGAACCAAGAAGTGGCTAAAACACTTTTAAAAAGTGGCTAGAATGTCAAAATTTCGTACCCTTTAAAGTGGCTAAAAATTTTATACCTTCTTTTTGGACCGGGAGATAAAAAAACACTATCAAACAATTTTTTTTAATAAAATCAAACTTGGAAACTTAATTATTTGTATACATCAGGTGAGATTGTGGTCAAGCATTAACTTATTTGTGTAAAAAAAATTAAATCAGTGGTTATTAGATGTTGAAGTATCTGGTTCCGCTACCAGGAAAGAATATTTTTCTTTTTTACCGATTTGATTTAGAACTTCCGCCGGTATTTTGTACGAAGCACATGTTTGGTTATTAAAGTGAAGTCGAAAGTCGGCCGCGGAGTGGGGGTAAAGTGAAATACCCTTAATCAAATATTTATCCAAAAATTTTTAGTTAAATGTCTACAATACGTAAAAAAGTTTCACTTATACCTACCGTGGTTTCATAAAACCACACAATTGCTTTTTTTATTTAAATAGTTCTTTTTTATGAATATAGAATTAAGTGTCTCTACACTCATTTTATTTCTATGCTTTGTCTTTACCAGACTCATCCATACTAAATAATCTTTCTACTTCAGCAGTTGAGTGAGGTAAAGATAATACCGTTAAAAGCCAAATTACTTAAAATCGTCGCGTCGCCCGTTCAGTAAGGTAGGTATTTCCCGATTTTCCCGTATGTTTTAGTTACTCTATGGTTATTAATTCCTGCGCGAGCAAGATGCCATAGACAATGTTCGTTCAGAAATAATAATATGTTAGGAAATATTAATATGTCACATAGAGGGACTGTAAGGGCTACTAAGTTAGGTTAGGTTAAATATCAATGTCAAGTAATTATTAGCTTGTCGAATCAAACCTCAAAAGTTGCTAGAATTGTGGCTAAAATATTTAGCCAAGAATATTTGACATTTTTGGCTAAAGGAATCTTAAAAGTTGCCAGATCTAGCCAAAAAGTGGCTAACTTGGCAACACTGGTCTGAACAAAGCAAATGGACATCTTTGTCAGGTCGATTGCGTTATAATACGAGTAGTATAGAATAGACGCTCTAAGGGCCGCGTCGTTACGTGTTATTCAATGCTTCGTGATAAAATAATTAACCACCGCACACCTTGACAGTTCTAATGGTAGTAATGACTCCCTTTTACTAGCCTAGCCTCTAACGAGAGACGTTATAACGTAACTTGTAATTTATGCGAGTTTATTCGTGACAATTTCTTCTCTGTAAACTGTCACAAAATTAGAACATAAATGTTTTAAGATAACTTCAAGAGAAGAGTGAATATTTTTTAGTGCGATTGTTGTCAAACACTAACTTGTCATGTAAAAAGTTGATAAAATATTTGAGTACAGTATGTACTAAGCTGTTGTCTGCGACATTGCACAAACAGAAGTATTTTTGACGATTTTCCAAACAAACATTCACTTTTCATTTTACCCTCAATGAAAGGTTAAATTTTCAAAAATGTAGAAAAAGCTGTTTTGTAATTTCAAACCAGTTATTAAGAGTATATTCCATAGAACTTGCATGCAAATAGTTTTTCAAACAAATTAACTAAAGATATGGGCGGATCGTGAATTTGTGGGGCCCTGGGCTGAAACAATTTAGGGGCCTACCAAATTACTCAACTAATAGCCATTTTGTCAAAAAACTGTTTTCGGTAGTGATGTAGATAGGTAGGTATATAGAAAAAATAGGACAATAAAATAATTTGATTTATTTAATGTGACTTAGTGTTTTTGTATACAGATAGATAAAAATACAGATAAAATTTTCTGCGCCGTATACTGAGAATTTTTCTGTAGACTTATCTGAAAATTTTGGAGTACCTTAATACGTCTCTTGTTTATGTCATTATAGTAATTTTTTAGCTTTCTTTTCTTATTCCTTTAGCTTTTGATCTGATTGGTGCTTTATGTTATTTACAAACTCTCTTAATGACACAACTAACTTGTTGGCTTCACAAATATCTAAACTAGGGCTCTGTATTTTTTATTAACAAAATGAAATCTCTCCAAAATTTCGTCCCAAAAAATAATCAAAATTGCAGTATCAAGCTTCGCCATCTTCTATCTATCTATACTATGTATAATAAAACTCAAAATGTCTGTTTGTCCTTCCGGGCATCACATAAAAACCCTTGACGGATTTCGATGAAAATTGGTAAAGTTGTTACTGATAACCTGGGTCATATTTTAGACAACTTTTCATCCCGGAAATTTAAAAGGGTCCCGGAAAAACAGGATAAAAGTTTGAATAAGTTGAAACATAATATCCGTACGCAAGGCTGTGGGCTTGTATTGAATAAACAGCAGCTAGTATTGAATAAATTTCGTACCTCTTTTCAGAAATCAACTTTCTCATCCTCATTTTCGCTAAAATTTTTGAAAATTTTCATAATGTTATCATAATTATTTTTTAAAACTTTGACAGCATCATAGTGACAAGACCATCTGATCTGGCTTAAACTTTTTAACGTAAATTTTAGTTTTGTTCCACGATTTAACAGTTTCCACCTATGGGTTGAAGTAGAAAAGAAAACGTATATTTTTTGCACTACTCCAAAAAAGTTTACAATTTCGGTTGCAACCTTAACAGATTCGACACCAACTAGGTTAAGAGAATGCGCAGCACATGGCACATAATCTGCGGATTTATTTTTTTTGTTTTAGTAGTGCTTGTACACCATTGTAATGACCTGCCATTGGCAAATATAAGCCAGTATGACTACTAATTTTAATGAAGGATACACATCTTTCATACACTTTTCCCCGAAAACAGTATCGTAATACAATAGCAAGTTGATCATTGTGAAACAGATTTGGAGTAGAATCCATCACAATTGAATACTTTGTGTCGTCGTTATTTATTTAAGTTATAATTTGTTTCATTATCTGTCGGCCCATAATGTCAATTATTGTTTTTAGTGAAATATCGCCTATTGTTTTTAGTGGGGGCTGGGGGCCCTTTGGATCCACGGGGCCCTGGGCTACAGCCCAAAAAGCCCTTACGTAGATCCGCCCCTGACTAAAGATCTTTAAAACAATATCTGGGCTTTTATCATTATCAAGATACTCGTATCTACTCGACTCTACAAAGTCTGATGTAGCGTTTACTTTTTTAGTTTTTAGTGGAGACTTGAATCCAGCAGTGGAACTGTTGTTGTGATAATAAGTACTATATCTATGTAAAGTTGATAATATTTTCCTGACCTCTTCAATGTAGGTGAGTCACGATTCGTGACCGTGCCCAATAATTGGAGGAGGTAGGTACTAAGTAGGTCAATGTGTCATTTTTTGATATCCAAAAATTACGTAGCTATAAAAAATATTGATTCTCAGAAAAAATAATTTATAATTGACCTATTTCAAACCCCATAATTGATAGAATTTAGTGACACTATAGAAAAATATTCAACTAGATTTTGCTAACGTCTTGATTATTTAACTTTCAAAAAACTCACAGAAAGTAAAAAATAAAAATACTTGTGATAGCTCTATCACTAATAAAAATGAATACCGGCAATGAAAGTAACAATTTGTATTTAACACATTTTAAAAGAATTTATAAATACATATTAAATTAAATTATATTAAACCTTATTAAATCCCTGGTTACAAAAAACAAAGTATTTATCTACTTAATGCGCTTAGATGTCATTAACTTTTTGATATGAGGTCATACCGGAAACATTTATTACGTGGGCATTAGGGCGTTACTTCCCATAAAAACGTTAAATAATAGTTAACGGATAAAATTAACATGCATTTATATAGGATTGTATTAGACAACGTAACTAGTCTAAAGTATTGACAAGGAAGGAGGAACTTAGCCCGCGTAGGCCGTAGCTTCAATTGTTTTATCAATAGAGTCAAGTAATGCGGGCGCGGTAGCTATTCGCATGCAGCATTTGATTCCTTAAGAATTTGAGGGATTCAATGCCCATAGAGCCATCTACTCCTGTTATACTTACATAAAAGTCATTACGATAGATCATAGGCGGTCGAGTGGAATAAACTTTTGACAAAAACACTTATTTTCGAAACATTACGATCAACGAAATTAAAATTAATTTTGTGTAACTAAGTTTATGTTACGATTATGTATTTTGCAACGCCTATTATGTAAAAAGGATGTCTATGTACAAAACATATTAAAACGGCTTTCACTGTATGCAATTTCGTTAATGATATTTTGCATAAAACGTGAAATATTTCCATTGAAACATTCCACGTTATGAATCCTCGGTATTATTATTATATGGTTATTTTTCAGTATGTACTATAGTATGGTTAATATGGCCATTACGATTAGGTACTGTGGCTACGGTGGCTACTACTAAATATTAAGCATGGTTTAATCAACCATTTTTTTTCTGAAATATTTGACTGAAACCGCATATCAATTGGATTTCAAATGTGCAACACTTACACTCATATCCACTTTATATTATTTTTTCTTTCTTTGAACCCTTATTACCTACCTATGTACCATGAGCAGTTGATTTGAACTTACAAAGAAAGGCGAGTTCCTTACAATTCAATTGTTAGTAATCTTGGCACTGAATGAACGGGTTAAAATTAGCTCATTCCATCATACACTGACTAACTACTATACACCACTTCATTTTAGTTTTATTACGTATGTGATGATTAAATTCATTGATTACAGGCATCCCCTCACTTAAGTATCAGTCAATATTGTATTATCAAGTTCAAGTTTAGTTTACGGTATTTACACAGCAAATAAAATTATCAGAAGTGTAATTCGAAGCTTCTGATTAGATTTGAGAGCCTTGAGTCTCGTTCGTCATTCGACGCAGTAACATGTACTTAGGTAAATATTTAAAAACGATGAAATCAATATTAAAATATAACGTGATGAAAAAATAAAAAAAACTTACAAAACCAAATCAAAAATCTTTATACACTTATGCACGTCATTCTTCAATCTACCAGTTTTTCAGAATGGTGTTGTCATGGAGGAGAAGGAAAGCCGTAAAGAAACTCCTCAGCACATCTTTTAAAATAATGAAAAGTTACTTTGTTCTAACCTACGCGGAACTGGATGCGGTACTAGTTTCCAGGCTTCTTTGTCATTAAGTTTATATTCATTTATACTATGATGTCCTTGCCTCCTAGCTGAGATTTCACATATTATTATCTCTTAAGCATTTGGATGGACAAATCACGTATTGACTTAAAAAAAACGTAACCGAACCCCATGTAAGAACGTTGTACCCTACTTAGGCGAAAAGAGGACGTAACCAAATTATGTCTGTTTCTAGTAAGATGATTATGCGTATCACTATTTTGCTTGAACATGCCCAAGTTTTTTTTATGAATATAGTATTACTGTAAATGTCTAAATTGTGACTATTGAGAGATATGCCTATTTCTTTTTCTCATGCAGAGAATCGCGTGATCTCAATTATAAATATCTCTGGTTGCCCTTTTCTGCAAAACAAATAATATAGCATCAATATCAGCCGCTGAACCTCACATATACACTGCCGGTCAAAAGTTTGAGACCACTAATAAAAAACTTTTGTTATTAGTAAATATTTTGCAAAATGTTGGTGACACGAATTAATATGCACACCTGCAATTTTTATTGTTTATGAAGATTGACATAATAAAACACAGAAAGAATAAAATTATATTATTATCTACATCCTAAGTCAGTTATTAAATAAGTTGTTTCAGCTCAAAATTCTGAGAGTTTCAGTTTCAGTTTTGACAGTATTATAACGTCTGATTGTCGCTGTGATGAGTTTTGATTATTGTCATGTGTTTAGTACCTAGCACTTGCAAGGTTAAGCCGAATCGATTGACGAAGAATCACGTTTGGTCTGTACAACGCCATACTAATAAGCACAATAATTTTAACGTAGCCATTAGGTTAATCTAATGGCAATTTTTTTCCAGGTGCCGTGTCTGAATGCAAAAAGGGTGATTTTTTCTCTCTTCAGAAAAAAATTATGACTAAAGATTAAAAATATTCAGCATGCTGTGAGGATTTCATATAATTTAAAATTGACTAGTAATTACAGTTAGTTATCGACAAAATGTTATTGACATTTTCTGGTAACCGTATATTACCTTTTTAATACCTTTTTATATGTACGTACTTAAGTAGCTTTTAGTGCCTTTAGGAAAACAGAAATGTGTTTTCGGAATGACGAACACCCACGTGCCGATGTAAACTACGTATTTTATGGTCATTACTTAACATTATTTCGTTATCAGTTCATCATTCCTAAAACAGTATCAATCATGAAAACGTATTTTTCAAAATGTGTTTGAAATAAAACATAATAACGCCAAAAAAAAAAAACTTCTTCAGTGTGTACATACACTACCTACACACACGGTTCTTTCTTAAGGCAGGTAAAATAAGGCAGGAAATTTTTTTGCCATTCAGTTTCTATATAAATCTCAGTACTTAACAAACTGGTATAGCTATCCTCAACTATCCTAAACGAAAATAAACTTGGCAGATAGTAGCGTGACTTCTGTATTTCGATGTGAGTCTTGTGACCTAATCCTGCATTATTCACGTAAATTGTGTTGCTCAGTTGCTCACGTTGAACTGATACTTATTCTCGAACATCACGCGTCATGTTTAATGTCAGAGCTGGTAACGACGCACATTGACGGCACGGCATGGCAAGGGATTTTTTATGACGAATAGAAATATACCGCCTGTGGCTTCGCCGGAAAAGTGGTAACATTCATCAACAAATAAACGTCCAAATTATCCCACGATCAAATAACCGGGATAAAATCTACCCTATTTTTTAAGTCTCGAACTCTGGAACTCTGTAGGTACATGGTCTGTACAACGGTTAGCGCGTGGTGATGATTCAATGAATCATAGAAGGTACAAAAACAAAGTTGCCAACGTGCTTAGGCATTATCGTAATTTTCCACGATTACGATTTACGATTTCAGTTCTGAAACCATCAAATTAAGGCAGAATAATCACCTGTAGTACATACTGAGAGTACTCAGTATCAGACTGTCATTACTTAGTGACTGCGTATAGCTACAGGTAAACACTACAAAACAGTCATGCTTTATGCATAGTATAATTATGTTCCTATATTATATTAAGTGCTATGTTCATCTATGTCATACATTGTACCTTTTATTTTATGTATGGTACGTGACCACATCAGTCATAATAGCCGGTCACCAGTAGATACTTGTACTACTCGTAATTAAGAGACTTATGTTATGCATATAATGTACCTACTTATGTTATGCATATAATGTACCTACTTATGTTATGCATATAATGTGTACAAGTGTCGTGAGTGTATTATATCGATGTAAGTAATACCTTTTAACGAGCAATTATTGATATATTCTCGGAGTCTCGGAAACAGCTCCAACGATTTAGTATGCAGAGGGTTTCGGGGTCAATAAATCGATCTAGCTAGGATTCATTTTTAGAAAATGTCGTTTTATCCGTGTTTTCAGGCAATGAAAAACTGCTATAATCGACTCTTCCTGACGTCTATTAGCGAGTAGCAACATTAAAGCTACTTTAGTAGTAATAGAAGTACGACCATAGATCGCTGAGTACCTACGACAAATTGCGCCCTAGTCTAAAGCGCACGTCTGTCCGCGTCCATGGAGCTGTCCATTCAACTTGTAGACAGCTGACTGCCCTCTCTAGTTGTGTATATATGAAAGTGTAAAATAAGTATAATATGATTTATTGAGTTAAAACATCTCTGGATAATTTTTAAGTCGATAGTGTCTGACGACCTGAATAAGACAGCGGTCATCCGCTGGAATCAGAAGTCTCGGGACCAGTCAGAGTGGCGCAATTTAGGGGAGGCCTATGTCCAGCAGTGCATCTCCAAGGACTGATGGATGGGTGGATAGTGTTGCAACAAAATAGCGTATAGTCCCCACGAACTAAGAATGCATATTTGTCGTTTGTCATCGCAGTGACACTAGAGATGTAAGGTCAACTCGTCGAAGACCGGCATACTTCATTAAAAATTTGATTCATTAGGCAATTTTTGCCATTTCTATAACATTTTAGGCAAATTTTATTGAATTAGGTAATCAAATATTTAGTTGACCATTGAAAAAAACTCTAAAAATTACTTTAAGGTTATCGATTAATGAAATAAAAATTAATTTTGAAAAAATGGTGAAATAGACGGACTTTACTACCACGTCAGGTAAGACCGTCTTGTGGAAAAAAAACCTACAAATAGTCGGTTTACGTGAATATAGACATTGTATACGCGTATGTATTTCAACGCCATTTAAATGTGTGCTATCGTTTTTCATATTAAACGCTCTTATCGTCATAAATCGCAAAAAAATACGTATGTCGGGTAAGTCCGGTATAGATCGAAACTCAGGGGTAAAAAACAATTAAAACAAATTAAAAAATCGTTTTTTTTTGTATATCAGTTTTATTAAAAGGAATCGCCTTCTTTAGGTCTACCATTTAAGAGATCAAAAACCAACTTACTTAATCGAAGTAGGTACTAAAATACACCTTCTTCTATATTCATATTATAATTGATTTTTTTTCAGCGCTAGTGCTAATAAATTCGTCGAAAGTATAAAATAGAATATTATAATAGCATAAATGTATGAGTCAAAGACAAATAATAAAATAACACGGCAATTAAAATGAAATATTGATTATCGATTTTAAGAGTAGACCTTAAGAGGTTTTAAGAGAGACTCACTACGCAGGAAGCTTAAATATACGAATCATATGTATAAGGATTAATTTTATAAAATTTGCTTAGGCGTAAAAGGTTTATTACATCTGGAAACGACGAAGACCGGCACATGCCGATCTTTCCCTCCAAGAACTAGACGGACTTCTCCACTATTGCAATTTGAGGATTGGTTTTTTTCACTAGATGTAACTTCGTAAAAAATTTGTTTTATTCTATTCTAATATAATATTTAGATAATGATATTGATAATTAATTAAATTAGCTACACAAACCTTGATAAATATGATGAAAAACCACTTAAAATATTTTTTTGCCAACGTGTTGCTAGGTCGTGTTGCAAGTTGATAGCCCGTCTAAATTTTATACGTATTTTTTTTCTCTTTGTGTTATAAATAGCGCCATCTATGTCAATTTATTGAAACTAAAACAGTTTAAAGTGTTTGTACGCTGGGTTGTATTTGCTGTAGTTATTCAGAATTCGTTGTATTTCTTACTGTACGGTCCTACCCTCCAGACGGTCTTCGCCGAGTTGACCTTACAAAAAGAATCGATTCACGAAAGAACCAATTTTTGCAACAAATCGATTCAAAATTGTAAGACTTTCTAATCGATTCAATAATTAAATTGTAAATTCTAAAAACCGAAACATTTAGATATCCACAAGTAACTGGAATGATACTGCCTCCATTGAGCTACTTAAGTTACTTTACCATACCTATACGCTCAATAATTACGTATTTATGAATATAATAAAATATTATTTTCCTAAAAAACTCACTGTTAATTCGTCCGCGCCGCATCCAGCGTATGAAATTTGGGTTTCGGTTGAATAACGAATATTCTAACCGTATTTTAATCAGTTCAAATGGCTGCGGTTAGAGATTATCGTAATAAACACTTTTGGTCATGTTCTTATAGAAGAGAAGAAATTAAATTGTTTAATTGTTAAACACAAAGAAAAAAATACGATACAATACGAATAGGGATTTTTAACAAATTTTGCCAAAATCCTTTGTTCGTAAGTATCCAACTATTCATGTCAATTAAATAATTATTCCATTTTGCTCAAAGACGTACGTACAAGGTTGGTTCATATTAATAAATGGCAGCTATCATTAATGCGTTCTTAGATAATTTTGAGTATAGTTAATATACCTACCTAAACAGCGAAACAGTAGGAGGTACAAAAATAGCACGTTTGTGTTATTTATAAATTGTCGCATGTCATCGTTTAAAAATAACTAGAGCATGGCGGATTCTAACCGGTAGTGGTATAAAAACTTTATGCCGTAAACTTTGTAATACTTACATCGTAACATTCGGAAGACTGAATGAAACATCTCAGCTTAGAATAATAACGCCGGCGTTGTTATTCTAAGCATCTCAGCTAGTAGGTATGTACTTCTACATCGCAGTAAAAATATGAAAAAAAACATAGAAAAAGGAAAAACGTCTACACAACCAAGTAGTTTCCTTATAGGTTGGTAATTTGGTATGTATGTTTGTGGCGCAATAGTCGTGCAGAACCAATCACCTTAAAGTTAATAGGGCGATAAATATCAATAGATTAAGAATGTAGCGCGATTTACATGTATATATAACAAAAATAAACAGACATAGTATCACCATATCCACGTAATATGTGCCAGCGACATAGAATACGTGTGAGACATTTTGTCGCACGTGTGTATTGACTATGCATTTTCGTGCAAAGCGATCGTCAATATCGTTGTGCGATATTTTGTCACATTTTTGTCGCACGTGTGCACAAGTACTATTTTTTATGTAGCTTTTTATGCATATACCTACCATAATTATCTATCGTTCTGTCACAACCGTAATAAAAGCTTTTTTATTTTAAAACTAAGGTACTAAACCTATGTTTCAATTTACGACCAAACACGTCGTAATTTCGGTAGTCGCGCGGATTCCCGGAATGTTAAAAATTATTATACTTTCAGTCGAAGATTTTTTTTCAGTCAAAATATTTTATTTAAATAGGTATCACTGATACACTTATACTTATTTAACGCCTTAATCGATGTTATCTAAGTGTTACCAACAGTGATGTTACACGGGTCATGTATCAAAATGTCGACGGGCCCCCCGCTTTGATGGGGTACCTATGTAAAATGTTTTGATATTTACGAATTTTTAGATACGTGGTCCCTTTGCGAACGTCACGCGCCTTATTTATTGATCTGATTGTAGCGGTAGCAACACCGATTAAATTAACTTGACAAAAAATTATAACTATTAGATATTAATAGCAATCGATATTAACAATAGCAATCGATTTCCGCGAAGTTACGTCAGAAACAAGACATTAAGTTAACTAATCTGCCATAGCAATCAATCTTAAACTTACAACATGTAGGCAGGAACTTAGTATTTAAGTAGGTATGTATTGTACACACTGTGCTTAGTAACTACACTAAAATATTTAACAGCCTGGTTATTTCTGAATCACACAGATATAAAATCACTGCGGATGTCGCAATGATAATAAATAAACTTTGCCATTTTGACACTATTTCTAATCATTAGAATGTCAGTTGCATATTATAATAAATATAATAATTGAGTATTAGGTATAACATTGATATATTAGGTATAACCAGGTATAACTTATTACGATTACTTTCCTAGTAGTTGAAAATTCGCTGAAAAACTAAAGCAGTAAGGAAGGTAGGGTAGGTAAAATGACAATTTTTATGATTGTAAAACCCGTTTGTTCCTCTTACATTAATAATTTGTGAGATTTTAGAATTAAGTACTATACTACTCAATGATATATTTATACAAAGTATTAAAGTCTAAAAGTGTCTATTTTTGTACAATTTGAAGCCACATAACAAGTTTTTGTGTACCTACATTCGAGTGATCATAATAATGACATCATAGTAGGGTTGCCATGCCAGATACAGGCTAAGCCTGTAATGATAAGCATTTCCGGGTCAATTTTACTAAATTCAGCTAATGTTTTTATTTCAAAGAAAAATAAAAATGATTTTTTTTTCAAATACATACCCTATTTATTTAAATTTCCTACGTATCATGATAACTACTGTCTAATTGATAAAGGTATACTTTTAGGTCATCAATACGAGTTAAGAAATAAAACTAGTAATTGTTCAGAACAGTGTATAATTACTGTCTCATAGCCTGTTTTTGTAAATTATATGTCTAATTAGACTCTAATTGCATGGCGTAAAATTCCGGGATATTCCCAGATTTCCCAACTATCTGGCGACCCTACATCAGAGGTATGGCACAAGGTTCTTTATTGAGTTTACAAATTCTTGTGAATTGCTGCGTAGTGCGTACCATAGGCAGGGCTGTACCTACTGTTCGTATTGTGTATGTGGGCGTGATTAATGTTTTTAAGTAACACTCTAGAGCTTTATTACGATATCATAATGTGTGATAGACGAGTTCGATAGCATGAAATTGCTACAGTTATCAACACAAGGTGTGTTTTTTTATTTCAAAGGCTAGTAAGATCTGCTTTTATTTGCTGACGTCTTCTTGTTTTATTGGATGTCCCTATCAAGCAATTTAAATTAGCCTGGTATTAAAAGGTTGTTCTACAACTGCTCTCCATTATGTATCTCGATATCTAGTGTGTAACTGAAATTTTTATTTTTAACAAATTTCATACAGCTCCCACTATCTCTATTAGTTAATTCGACGGCCCGCTTTTACAGGGCTCCTCTGCTACTCTTTGTCAACATAATGAACATGACGTAAGAAAAACAAATACATATGGGTACCTACAAATGATGACGACTAACACGTGAAACCAAACATGACAGTTAATATTTTACATTCTATAAACAGATTTATATTTTGTACGCATAAAATACTTACTAGGTACTTTTGATCGTTGCAGACTAAAGGCAATTTATACAAATTACGTACGCCTTAAATGTCCATTTACTCAAGTACTTTTTGAAGTTAGGGTTGTCACAAAAAATATTGGCATTGATCATACCTAATTTTTATACAAAAATATTGAAAAGTTGATAAAAGACAAGATCAAGAAAAAATAAAATTTATAAATAAGTAAAAAAGTGTATATGCATTGAATTAAATTGAGAATATGGTTATTCACAAAACACAATCTTGAAATAACTCGGGCATCAGATTAATAAAATGTTTTAATAATTATAAAAAATGGCATAAATACATTATATTATATTATATTATTAGTTTTTATATTATAAAGATAAGCAAGATTAATAAAATGAATAGACAAGATGGTTCTTGAGATTACAATATGAAATGTACTTTGTGAATTCAATTGTTTTATGTCTGGTACAAGACTTCTTGTTAAAATAATTTAGGTTAGGTTTAAAGAAATTTATTCTCATAAAGACATTATTGTCACTTACATGAGAAAACAACTAATAAAAATATTTTTACAGTTCGTCATCACACTGGCAAACACTAAGTACAAATAGCTACATTTAAAACTTTTTACCTAATACAATATTTTTTTTAACAAAGACCCATTCAACGCATTGTTTCATGATATCTGACTGTTAATTAAATAACGTAAACGTAACGTAACGTTTTAATTTACGTAATTTAATTAAAACAGATCTTTTCTATTTATCTTATAGGATTATAACGAAAATTTTCAATTGAATTAAAAGAAAAACCGCTCACATACGTATCAGATTTTTTATGACAGCCCTCAGTACCCTCATTGATTCTGCTCTGACAAGAGGGTGATATCTTTATAACGTGGAGGGGTCTGTTAAGGGGCTTTATGTCATTAATTAGATTAAACTACTTTCATTCAAAAGAGCAATTTGTGCTCTTCCTGTGCTTAGCCCCTCATTTGATACTCGAAACGTCTCTTGGAATCGTACATGAGAGCCATCAGTCAAATGTGATATTCGATCAGCACGGAATTTATCTTTGTTATTATTAATTTCGTATTTCTTAGAAGTGAATGTGCCAAGTAATATGCAAAAATCATTTTTCAAATTCGCAGCTGTCAAATGACAGCACAGCATTTTAACGCTAATAAGCTTATTCGTTAAATATAAAGTTTAATCAATTCAAACAATTTTACATGTAGTATTTTTTATCGCCACAGAAATCTTGATAGCTGAAACTGGTATTTTCCAATTTTTCAATAGTTAATTTTTTTTTATATTTTAGTTATTTATGTTTTATTATAATTATACAACCGTAGTTTATAAACGCAATTTTCATTCTCACGAACATTGAACTAGTTATACCTTTGGCGTCTGTACTGTATGACTAAGATGTTCCGTGACCCCGTTAGAAAGGTCACGGGCCACTAATGGGACCAAAACTAGTTGTAAATTAAATTATGTCCCTTAGACATGATGTAATTAGTTATTCACTCATTCTGTTACACGATAGCTTGACACCTCTCAGCTAGAGTATACGGATTATTTCGGTGTTTAGTTCGAGGTAAAGTTTTAATTTTAATGAAGTTTTTTTCCTGGTAAACAAAACTGATTAACAAATTCATAAGGACTGGTTTTTGCCTTAAAGTGACGTTATGGGAGCGATACCCATATAAATAAAAATTAAGGGGCTTCTATGATAAAAGCCAATCCATCCGAAAGTACAAAGGAGGTATATTAATTGGAATCAATGGTGTGATTTACCACCGTTCTGTTCACAATAATCCATGACATGGGGTCGTGGCTTTTTTATTGAATTCGATTACAAATGCGGGTACTAAACGATCCCTATCACTGTATAAAGAGAAGAAACACCTAAGATAAAGCAATGTTTTCGGATAACGTGAGAACGTTTAGATAACGTTTGTTGCATTATTTGCAAGTGTGACCTCACCGACTTTTTATATTATTTTTATGTAGGTAGACGATATGATATAATAAACACAAACGTTGAACAAAAAGTAACTGTATGTAAACAGGTACTGTGTGGATAAGGTCGAAGCGTTGTGTTCTCATGTCGTAAATGCTAATTCTGTCGAGCAATAAGGATCTGTAGATGTTCGATACTAGGTCTATATAGTTTATCACAGTAATAAGATGTCTATAAAGAGATAACTATAACAAGTGGCCTGATATATGTATTATATATTGTATTATGTTCTATTCTATACAAAACGTTAAAGCTGTCACAAAAACCATAAATTGTTATATTCGTTTTCTCTTAGATTTTGACATTCACCTATCAAAAGGATTTTTGAAGATACTTCTTTTGGCGGGTTTGGAAAAAATATCAGAGTAAAATTTTTACGATGTGCACGCACACCGACAGCTAAAAAGAGACATGATGAAGTTAGCTCATAACTGATTCCTTTTATAAACAAAGAATCCTACACGATGAAATCGTTAGCTATTTTTGTTTTGTTACGCCAAAAAAGTATAACTTCTTACGTGTATACATTAATACAGACACACGTTTTTTATCGTCTGTCATGTTATATCCTGTAGGTTCACATCTAGAAGAACAAATATTTTTTACAATAATAAAAAATTCAGTCTTACACTGGTTTTCAAAGAGGCAACCCTAATAATTTTACGCAACATTTTTCAACGAAAAAGGCGCGGAGGTTTTAATAGTGTTTTGTATTTGTTCCAACAAGCTTACAACTTACTACTTACTATGGAATATGAAAGTATGTTTGGATGGTTGTAAATCGGCTCAAACGATTAGATGAATGTAATAAAATTTGGCAAAGAAATTAATGTTATTTATGTCATGTAGGAAATTGGTTATTTTTATAAAGACATTAAGAAAATAATTACTTGTCTAGAAATTTTTGTGTCACTTAATTAGAAAAATAAGATGGTTTTTGGTTAAGTAGATGTGGCGTGATTGAGGAACAAACATCCAACATCTTCACAAACTTTCATACATGTGAAAGTTTGTGAAGATATTGATATTAATGTAAGTATAATTATTAATTTGCAATATAACAAATTATAGCGTATTATGGGTTAATATGTGGCGTATTTGTCTCGATAATTGGAGCTGTTCCCGTGGGATTAGAGAAAGCGTAGAAAGTATTGCGTAAAGTAGTGCAGATACCGATTTATAATTTTGTAAACTGAATCATTTCTTAAAGGGAAGCAATGTTGGGTAACTAGCTAGCGTTCCACCCGTAGCTCTGGTCGTGTTTTCTGGGGTTTCAATAATAAAAAAGTTTGACCATTCAATAGTTTTTGCGTGAAAGAGTTACTGACAGCCATATATTCTCATAAACAAACTTTCAGTATTACCTAGTAGGACCCTAGGATCTACTTTATGCGTTATAAAACTATACACAAATAAGGGAACATACCAAAAGCACGTAGCCCATTTTTTCCTTCGTGACCATCCGTAGTATATGAGAAGACCCCCCCCTCCCCCCTAGTTTTCACGTGGTAATTGATAAAGACGGTTTTCAATACTTTTTTGCAAAAACAGAGTTAAAAAATAATAATTTTGCTTATATTTGACGACTTTGTGGCGCAATGGTTGCTAAAATATTGACTACGTGACAAAAACCTAAACCAACCCCCCTCCCCTCTGTGACCAATCGTGGTGTTTTGGGGGGGTCTTCAAAAATGAGGCACGTGGTTTTGGTATGTTCCCTAACATTACATAATTATGTTACATTACGCGCAGTATAACCTACATCTCATTATAATATGTGCTCTAGGATTGTTTTCGACGTTTTTTCCGAATTACTCTCAACTGGTTGCTTTAGATGTTTACGCTGAGATGCTGCAAAAACTAAACTAAATTGATTGACAATTTGTAAAAAATCTCGGATTTTTCTTGCAATTTCTCAGAACCTACCTACTTGTTAACAATAAGAGTTAGTGTTTCGAAGTGAAATGGAATTCCACTCAGAACTAGAAATAACATTTAATTGCATTTTTTCTGAAGCGTAGAAAACAGTTCTTGACAAAAACGATCGTGGCTAAATAATGGCGGAAAACCTACATTACAGATAATATAACCTCGAGCAAACAAAGATAAATCTCTGTAACACGACAACAGAACACAAATCCTCGTAACTCGGCCGTTAAATGCATCACCGAGAACGATACTGTGGTACATAATTACGTATATTACACATCGCTGTACATCGTCGTGCGTTGTAAAATTATATTAATAGTCTAGTGACGTCTAGTCAACAACTTCAAATTTGAGAAAAATAAAGCTCCTAAAAATATGATCATACCGCATTGGATTTGGAATGAAGAGCAGAAAAATGTATCGGAATGATTTTACAGCACACAAACAAATGCAATTGTTATTAACAAATAAAGATTGAACAAATTAAGACATTTAGGTTTTGGTTGATAATTCAAAAATTATCAATATTTAAGAAACTTTTTAAAAAGGATTCTTAAAGAGGAAGGGTCACAATACAACTCTTGTACCTCTATCTCCATTATTTATTATTTTAATTTAGCCCCGAAAATAGGTCTGCGCGCCATGATTAGGCTTAAAAAACAGCATGCAAAATGAAATCTTTTTTTTCTAGTGTTAAATATAAATGTTGAAATTTGAATAAATTATGGTGTGTTCTGAACACTTCAAATAATAAAGTGACTGTGGAAAAAGTATTAAAGTTACTACCATTATTTATAAGGTTCTGTGTCTGGTGAAAAACGTACCTAATTATGTATCCATGTTACTGTACCATTGCCTGTCCGTCTGTTGTCATACATACTCAAACATATCACTATAATTTATCATTATAAAATTTAATATCTTAAAACCCTGACTATTTTCACCAAACATAGAACCATTTCGATATTTTCGATCACTTCAACTTTCAAGCAAAAGAACTGCATCAAAATCGATCCATTCCTTTAGATGCTACGTTGCTACATTAGACACACACACATAGCCTCTTTTTTGCGTCGGGGGTTAAAAATAGCGAAGGAAGAACACTAGGTTCTCCCTTCTTCTTCAAAGTAAATGTCCTAACAAAAAGAAAATGTTTGGTGACTATATCATATGGTATTAAACTGACGCGTCTTTGGGAAACCAGTTCAGTGTGGGCATGTTAAAGTTTTATCTATTTTAAAGTTTTACAGCAAACGGTCAAATATAACTTTTAATGTAGGTGGGGGTTTCCGCGGTTTTACAATTTTTGTTATGATGATGCCAAACGATTCTGTAATAACTGATGAAATAATTACAATGACGCAACTAAATTCTTAGTGAAAATATCTTTTAGTAAGTAATTAAAAATACCGGGCAAGTGTGTGTCAGGCCACGTGCAATGTAGGGTTCCGAAGTAGTAAGTTTATCGATTATTACTCCTTAACTACGCTAACACAGCCGTGATAGTTTTCCTTGTAAATTCATCATGTAACCTATTTTTGAAAATTTTATTACTTGTCGAGACTCAGAGTCAAATGTCCCCTACATTTGACTCTGAGTCTCTGACCAAAATTAGCACTTTGAAGCCAAATATTTCGCAAACGGACCCCTAATTTCAAACATGGCTTTAGAAGATCCATAATATTTTTGAAAAACCTTTGCAACGATACTGTAGGGAACGCGACGAATAAAAAAATCATCCTCACGTTACCTGCAGGGAAGGTACCCCGAAAAAATGTTTCTCAATATGTATTGTAATCTACGATTTTGGAGTTTTAATAAATATGTATTCATCCATCAGCCTTTGGAGGTCAACTGCTGGACATAGGCCTATCCTAACTTGCGCCATACTGACTGGTCCTGAGCCTTCTGAATCCAGCGGATGCCCGCTGTCTTCTTCAGGTCGTCCGTCCACCTGGTATTGGTCAGTCCATCGACTTGAAAATAAAGATAGGTACGTATCTAGCAGGTAGGCACCATCCAGTATAACCTACCTACCTAAATATTTGTCTACACATTACAAAATATTATTGTTATGATAAGGTTGACATTCGTTTCAGGGTTTTGACCCAAAAGCGAAGGTTATACCTATCTATTTTATTGCTGCGATACACAACCAAATATATAAACCTGCTTACTTTCATATTCAATACATTTCACATTCATAAGGCAAATAGAATTAAACCATGGTAAAGACTAAAGAGATATCATTAGTCATTACCGTACCGTGGTTGAACTTATGGGTTGAACCATGGATATATTACTCTAGGTTGAACGAACGAATGCAATATGTTTCATCTTCATTTTAACAAAAATGAGCTATGGCTACCGATAGCGGTTTTTTCTCAAAAATAACTAACTGTACCACTCATATCTAAGTATCAAACTTATTTACTCGACAAGCAATTGCAAAACAGTTATGTTGAATGAAAATAATCTAGGAATTTTGTGTCTTATTGTCACTGACATAAGGTTTAACTAATACATTTTAAACAAGTAGAAATGAAGGTACTCATAGGGCTTTATATGTCAGTGAGCCGAGAGTGAAAGTGTTTGACCAAGGGCAAATAACCTATCATGTACTTGTAAAACTCGTAATCACACATATAACATTACAGTCAAAGACACGACATGGATCATGGATTAGATATACACACCATCAGTGGAAAAAAACATAAGTCATCTTACGTTGAACTTTAGTTATTAATTTGATTGGAAAGAGGGACAAAATCTGCATAAGCTCAATTTTTTTCAAATTTTTATCATTAATCTTGACGGTGCAAGAAATCGTAAAGTAAATTCCTTTGACTGCTTACTGATATTCTAACAGTTTTTTTGCTCTCCTGAAAATTGCAATTTTCATCTTATGCCTTTTTTCCACTGAAGGTGCGTCGCATGGTTGCTTGCACAAAATCGTCAAGATTAATGATAAAATTTTGAAAAAAATTGAGCATATGCATCTTTTGTCCCTCTTTCCAATCATATTAAAAACTAAAATTCAAAGTAAAACGACATGCTTTTTTTCCACTGAGGGTGCGAATATCTACTAGCACTCTGCCCGCGACATTTCTCGCGTTTTTCGGGATAATAAGTTCTCTATGTCCTATTCCGGACCACGGTCTACCTGTGTGCTAAATTTCATGAAAATCTGTCCAGTAATTGCGTGAAAGAGTAATAAACATTCACGTAGGTATAGTATTAGTAGGATTTCAATACATAATTCGACGCTTGAAAGGAAATATTGACTAAGCGACATTGAGTAAACTTTACAGGAGAGCAGTTTAAATTTGGAATTTTTAGAAAAGTTGTTGATATACCATATACAATATAGATGATAAAATAAGGATTCCAAAACAGTAAGAATAACGTCGGTAGGATGATTACAATAAGATATATGATTTTTTTCTAAGAAATCTAACTTTACATTGTTCTCCTGTAAAGTTAGCTCAATGTCGCTTAGTCAATGTTCCCTTTTAAGCGTCGAATTATGTATTGAAATCCTACTAATACAACATATTATAATTCAATGACTAATACTATACCTACGTGAATGTTTGCTAGTCTTTCACGCAATATGTTTACTTCCAAGCGTCGAATCACACACATGCGTCATTAGCATTATGCTTATGTACTAATACTAAATCAAATTAGTTCTTATTTCGCGACACATTATACATGGATCAAAAACACACACACCTAATAGGCATTAAGCATATTTAATTTTACTTAATTAAAATGATTACTTATTAGTTATTTTTTCGCGGTAAGACCAATCAACTTTTTTATGATTAAATTTACCAAACTAGTTACGGTTTTTGTTATGCTTAGAGCATTTATTAATATATTATTAAACCTATGAGTATAATATAAATAGTATTAAAATTAAACATTGGAGAACATTTACTAACAATAAGTACAATTAAAATTTCGATTTGTTTATGTTTATTCGAGAAAGATAAGCAAAACAAAAACTGCAGATTGAACAAAATTCATCTAATTAAATGTAAGATATCCAAACGGAAAATTAATATTGTTATAATTGAGTCATCACAACCACAAATGAATAACTTCACCTTTTTGATTATTATAAATCAATTAAAACAAAATTCAGAGTATGAGTAATAAATAATTGAAGAAGCAATAAAACCGCGATTATGTGGATGGGTAATCGCTTGTGGTTTTACAACATCTTGTTCAGGTCGATTTATGAAGGATTTCCTTACAATTGTGTGTGATCAGTTACACTACCTATGACATTAACAAAGCAAAGCAAAGCAACAACTCATAATTGTCCCATTGCTGGGCTCGGGGTCTCTGCTCACAATGTGGGCTGTAGGCTATAGACTACTCGTACCACGCTGGCGAAGTGCGGATTGGTAGACATCACACACCTTTGAGAACTTTCTGGACAACTCTCATGTGTGCAGGTTTCCTCACGATGTTTTCCTTCACCGAAGCAAGTGATAATTAACTTGTAATACGCACATAATATTTGAAAAATAGAAGTGCGTGCCAGGATTTGAACTTTGGCCCCTTGGTTCGGGAGACCAACGTTCTAACCGCTAGGCTATCACTGCTATTATGACATTAACAGGTGTCTCTTAATGTAGCTGTTGCTTCCAATATCATTACTGTCCTTTCTGCTTACTTAAGTAACGTCAAGCCTTACTATGCGATCACATGGGTCATGGTGGCCTGTTAAATGAACAATATTTGAATTGAAATGAATCAACCATAGGCATAAAATTTACAAAATGGTGTCGCAAAAATTATTTATAGACTAACCACAAGCCTTATCTCGATAGGGTGGTTCCAGACTTCCAGTTCCAGTGTACGTTTATTTAATACCTAATTTTACTTATTTAATAATTTTTGTAATATTGGAACGAAGTTCCTTATCGCGCGTTGTGAAAGGGGGCTAGACGGAAAATTACGACACTTTTTGATTCTTAGGAATGACGACACTTTTTTTGAAGTGATTCAGAGAGTTTTACAGAGATGGCGCTGTACAACAAAACAATACTTAAATCGAAAGGAACTTCGTTCCATCCGGGTGTCCCTTGACACCTCTCATGTTTTTTTTTGTAAAAGATGTGTTCAGGAGTTTCATGAGGAGCTTTGTTATGGAGGAGAAGAAAGTTACGGCTTTGACAGTTGATGACAAGTCACCTTTCCAAAAAGCTTGTAGATAAAAAAATTATGACGTGTATAAGTGTATCAGTGATACCTAAGGTCAACTCGTCGAAGACCGGCATACTTCATTAAAAATGTAATTCATTAGGCAAATTTTGCCATTTCTATAACATTTTAGGCAAATTTTATTGAATTAGGTAATCAAATATTTAGTTGACCATTAAAAAAAACTCTAAAAATTACTTTAAGGTTATCGATTAATGAAATAAAAATTAATTTTGAAAATATGGTGAAATAGACGGACTTTACTACCACGTCAGGTAAGACCGTCTTGTGGAAAAAAAACCTACAAATAGTCGGTTTATTTGAATATAGACATTGTATACGCGTATGTATTTCAACGCCATTTAAATGTGTGCTATAGTTTTTCATATTAAACGCTCTAATCGTCATAAATCGCAAAAAAATACGTATGTCGGGTAAGTCCGGTATAGATCGAAACTCAGGGGTAAAAAACAATTAAATCAAATTAAAAAATCGTTTTTTTTTGTATATCAGTTTTATTAAAAGGAATCGCCTTCTTTAGGTCTACCATTTAAGAGATCAAAAACCAACTTACTTAATCGAAGTAGGTACTAAAATACACCTTCTTCTATATTCATATTATAATTCATTTTTTTTTCAGCGCTAGTGCTAATAAATTCGTCGAAAGTATAAAATAGAATATTATAATAGCATAAATGTATGAGTCAAAGAAAAATAATAAAATAACACGGCAATTGAAATGAAATATTGATTATCGATTTTAAGAGTAGACCTTAAGAGGTTTTAAGAGAGACTCACTACGCAGGAAGCTTAAATATACGAATCATATGTATAAGGATTAATTTTATAAAATTTGCTTAGGCGTAAAAGGTTTATTACATCTGGAAACGACGAAGACCGGCACATGCCGATCTTTCCCTCCAAGAACTAGACGGACTTCTCCACTATTGCAATTTGAGGATTGGTTTTTTTCACTAGATGTAACTTCGTAAAAAATATGTTTTATTCTATTCTAATATAATATTTAGATAATGATATTGATAATTAATTAAATTAGCTACACAAACCTTGATAAATATGATGAAAAACCACTTAAAATATTTTTTTGCCAAAGTGTTGCTAGGTCGTGTTGCAAGTTGATAGCCCGACTAAATTTTATACGTATATTTTTCTCTTTGTGTTATAAATAGCGCCATCTATGTCACTTTATTGAAACTAAAACAGTTTAAAGTGTTTGTACGCTGGGTTGTATTTGCTGTAGTTATTCAGAATTCGTTGTATTTCGTACTGTACGGTCTTACCCTCCAGACGGTCTTCGCCGAGTTGACCTTATATCAATAAAATATTTTGACTTTGACTTTAAATTCTTGACGTACTTACCTATATTATTTGGTCCACTTGAAATAATATAAATAAAACATTGGTTTTAAAAAACTTATAGTATAATAATAGTTATACTATAAGTATAATAATAATAGTTAATAGTTTAAAAAACTTAATACATGTCATGGTTTTATAGTATCAATGTAGATACTGAAGAAAAAAAATGTGATTGTGATATGCTAACCATTAAGGAGATCCCTCGCCTATAGCCAAGCCTGTGTGTAGTATCAGGTCAAGCTTGTTACAAAAATTCATTGTCATCAGAACTAAACCAATGTATAAAATTTCAATTCCTAAGGATAACTGGAAGTAGGTCTAATAAGGCTTGCAAGCGTGATGTCATTTATATTTAAATGGATTCGGTTTGGAACCTTGAAAACCTTGAAAGAGTAGGAAAAGGTTGCGACACTAACCTTGAATAATCTAAAATTTTAACAAAAAAAAACCGACTTCAAATGAAGTGCAATACCTTTCCAATAATAATAAAAAAATAATCATCGAAATCGGTTGGCGTGATATTGAGTTATTCGTCCATTTGTCGCGCACATACTTAATGCAAAGACTTTTGGTTTTCTCATGGACGCCATTGTCAGATTTCGCTCAAATTTAAGTGACATGACAAGCACCAGCTTTCGATTTAAAAAAGAATCATTAAAATCGGTTCACGCAGTCAAAAGTTCTGAGGTAATAAAGCTAAAATAATACAGTAATTGAGAACCTCCTCCTTTTTTGAAGTCGGTTAAAAATAGGAAAAGCCTGCGAAGCTTGGACACTAACCTTGAAAGAGTAGGAAAAGCCTGCGAAGCTTGGACACTAATCTTGAAAGAGTAGGAAAAGCCTGCGAAGCTTGGATGCTAACCTTGAAAGAGTAGGAAAAGCCTGTGAAGCTTGGACACTAACATTGAAAGAGTAGGAAAAGCCTGCAAAGTGCGAAGCTTGGACGCTAACCTTGAAAGAGTAGGAAAAGCCTGTGAAGCTTGGACACTCTAACCTTGACAGAGTAGGAAAACTCCACGCCACTAAGTGGCAGTGAGGAACGTTCTCCGGAAAATCATGGGACCTACTATGTACTCTGGAGCCCTATACTCGCGCCATAGACAATATCTCGAATAAAAGAAATCTCGAAAAAAGGCCAAATCAAAAATCTTATTATCGGGATGTCATTTTCAGGAAAATGAAAACCCGATAAAGCTTTTAGCAATTCGACATTATGTGACACACAAACTAAATGTTGCATTTTTCATGTATGTACGAGTAGCTAATGATTGTTACATGCAAGCAAAAAAGCTTGCAGAGTGAGTCAATCGTCGCACGAAGAACAGAGGACTGAGAAAACAACTTTCAAGTTACGTAATATTTATGTTTTATCATCGGGCTTCGTTAATTTTTATACCGGAAATATTGTTTAGGTATGTCTTACTTTAATCAGATTTGTTGTGAGTTTAATTTAGTTAAGTATATTTATTAAATTACGAGTATAATAATCAATATCATTAATTTATTTCTCCGATTATCTTTTTCATGAATTATTATGATTAACAGAATTAATCCTACAGAGAGCTAACTTCGAGTCTTACGAATATTACTTAGTAAATAGCTAAAAGCTATAATATTATTACAGTCATGATGAATTGCATAATTAATGACAGAACTTTTTTAGGAAAGAAGATTCTAAGTTGCGTTTTGTAATTTTTGTAATAAGGTCAAACGATGTTACGTAAAATGTTTACGTAACACCGTGATAAGTGTGCTTATTCTTCATTTTGTTTAGACACTTCTTAGTAGGAACTAGGTAGGTACCTAACTACCTAGTCTACGTACCAAATATAAATCATCCCGGTATTGTGACCCCTTGTTGTTGTTGCGTAGGTATGTAAATGCCATGACAATAAAAAGGGCAATTTCATTTGAATTTTTATTTATATGTGTATTTATTTATATTGATAACAGTCATGATAATATTCAATGATCATTAATTATTATTATCTCAAGTAATTTTTATTTTTCATTGGCTAAAAGAAGAATAATAGGTGGAAAAACAATGACTACCAAGCAAAGATGTTTACTTTTACTTATTATCATTGCTACCAAGGGCCGTATTAAGCAGACTGTGATACTTTAATTTAAGGAAACTGTGAATTAGTTACGTAAGTACTTTTAATAAATAAATGTAGATTGTAGACATTACAAAAGATAAGAAGTCAATAAATAATTGAAAGGAGAAACATTAGTAGATAGGTATAACATAACGTTAATGTTAGCAATAATTTTGCATTCGCTATCCAAAAGAAAAACCGAAGTCAACAAAGTGATATAGCCAAGTAAGACCCGATTAAGCACTCAAATCAGTTTTCCACCTAATCTTCACTAGAATAAAGAGTAAAATCTTTTAAACGTAGCTTGTTAATTCTCAAAACAGTTAAACGAAGGGCAGTGGTCAGTTTGGCGGGCTTCTAAACAAGTTGTGCTGGTCTGAATAAAAAAATAAGCTTGGCCTCCTTGCAAGGCGTGCGACATACCTATATAGTATATACCTTCATAGTTGGTGCAATTTATGTCTATAGCTCAAGGTAAAACTTGTGTTTACATAACAACGCAGTTTTGAGAGGTAGGTACCTTTATGCGTAGCAAGAAACAAACAACTACACTTGTGTTTATTTACACCTGAAGTTATAACATATTGCGACGATAATTAAGCTAAGCTATCGTTTAATATGTAAATAACAGGTGTTTAAATATTGTAACATACTTCATTATTTATTTAAAAATATAAACACCAAAAAGGAAAATAAATACTGACCTTCTCGCACGAAAAGAGCGAACAGGAATACAGGCACAAGCAACGATAATTTTGCCATTTTGTCTCAAATACTCGTACACACTCGCACGCAAACTCAAGTTTCGAAATACAGCGAAGCTAAAACACGGTCGTCTAACTACGGTCACGGATAACGAATGCGACGCAAACTAGCCGAGCGAGCCAAGCCGCGCCAAGTTAGCCAACTGAGAACTGAATTTTATTATAGCTCCATGAACGGTCTTATTATGAAAAGTAGCAGCGATTATGATTATAGCTCATTGTTGATGCTTTGTGTGTACTATATTTTTATTAAATTATCATGTCATTAAATATGAATATCAGTCTCCACGAGTGAGTCCTTGGATAGTATCCTGCAACGCATCTCTATTTTTGTGTGTAATTGCAATCACTTCTTTCGTAAATACCAACATTTACAACATCTCGGGGCAATTTAGAACTTTGAGAGTTTTCCATAATTTTAACGAGAGGTGTGTGAAGTCTGCCGATCCACAGGTGGTCGATGTAGTAATTGTAGTGAATCCACTATGGCCTTTAAATTACACCCCCTATTGTGGAAGGCGACTGTAACACTGTTAGAGGATAGTTCAGGAATTTAATATTGATTTTGCTGATCAATGTTTATTAGCGAGTACGAAGAAACAAGCTGCAGAATCTGGGTCATAGACTGCTATTATTCGGGAATCAAATCCAATGATTTTATTTAGTCTCTAATCAAGCATAGAATTAAAATTTAGAATTTTTTCTAGGTTGTGGCCTTAATCGTTTTCTTGTTACTTACGCAATTGTCATTTTATTTGCCGTTACATGAGCACAGTATTTACCATAATGTTACATTGGTACTCGTATATTTAGTTTCTTTTCCAAAGGTTTAGAGTCATTGTTTCCGTCATCAGTGGCCTTTTGCGGTTTACTTTGTTTGTTTCTTATGTACCGGATTGATTTTCTTCACTATTTTGTATTTATTTGATAGTTTTTGGGTGGGCACCTCAGTGCGCACAGTTGGCTTCAGCCTTTGATATTTTGATGTCAGTTCTGAAGTTGCAGTTTCTAGTTCCGTTAAGTATAGCTAGCCATTTCTTGGCTGGCTAGCCAACGACTCGTCGATTCGTCTTTTCTTTCTTCGCCACAAAGCATCGGTGATGTTTAAGATGTTACCACTTACCATCAGGTGGTTCCTCGGCTCATTTACCGGCTTTTTACATAAAACACGTCTTTTGTAATAAGATTTGCAAGTAGGTACACTTGACGCATCTAGCACAGTATTTTTGTATGTCCGAAAGATCTCTTAAATTGCGAAATTAGTCGTAGAAATGCTTACGTTCCTTCTCCTCTCTCCTGTGTGGGGATCAATCCAAACTCTTACCTTTACCTTAAACATGTCTCCAGTTCCTTCACCTCCCCACGGTCGAACTCTTCGCTCCTCAAAAAATCTACGCCTTACTCCTCTACTCCTGCACATTATTAATTTATCGTTCCATCCTTAGAGTATATTATACCGTAGTAGTTCCATCAATCATTCATTGTTGCTCCCTCAACTGTATTCGTAACGCAAATGTACATTATGTTAATTTAAAAAAACAAGTAAAAACCAATTTTCTCCAGATTTAATAAGTTTCTCTCCTATCTTCCCACTTTTTCTTGTTGTCATCCTAAATACTCTTAATTATGTTTTTCTAATCGATTTATCATTTAATGAAATGAATATTTAACTTTACAATTAAATTAAGTAAGTACATATATTGAAATGTAAATGTGAATCGTTTATTTACAAACCTTGTGAAGTGGATATAATTTTCATAGTTATTGCGAAGATTTTTTTTCTTTAAAAATCTGTTTTATGCATAGCTTTCACTTAAGTAGCTACTAGTATATTAAGGTTTTCAAAGATACAAAACGGAAACTTTATGAAGATAACAGTAAAACTTTCACAGGATTATGATGTCTACAGACTGAATCCTAGCTGTATAGTTTTCCTGATTTACAAAACTGTAAAACACTCAAGATGAGAATGGTGGGGGGGATGGAGAGAGTTATTTTTTTAATGTACTCACATAATTAGGTACAACATAGCAGGAGTTTCACAAAAATTTAAATTTTGCCCTTTAAAAAATCTAGACTGGATGAACAGAAATAGATAGTTCTGTCATTTTGTGATACATAATTTTTTCTTTCGAAAGTTGATTCTTTATTATGTCCATGTCACCCATAAGATAACACAGGATACTGATGTGATCGTATGAGTAATTTCACACTTGTTTTCTAGAACGATACAGGTTTGTAGGTTCGATAACAAGAACCAGTTTAGCGCGTAAAGTAGATTAATACGCATTATCGTACGTAACGCAGTCACAGACTAATAGAAAAACATGATTGTATAGGTAGGTAGATATATGCTGTAATATACATACATATATCTAATAAGTAATAACATAATTATACTAAATGTGTGAGTTCCTTCGCCTGGAGCTAAAACTGTGTCTTATCAACATGCTAATCATAAAAATGCATTATCAACAGAACGACAGCAGTATGCAAAAATCAACTTCTTACGATAAGAGGAATTAGGTGTAATTAAGATTGCAAGATTTGACGTAAACAAATAAGTCAAGCTAAATAAAACTGTTAATAAGGCTGACACAAAATGAAAATAATTTAAAGACAGTATAAAATAATTTTACTTAATGCAAAAACTATCCTGTTTACTATTAATAATTTTGGTTAACTAATGTAAATTAATACTTATTTCAATAAAAAGTAGTGCCATAATTTTATAGCAAACACTCATCTAAAAATGGTGTAGTTATGGATAAGTAACAGAAACATTAAAACATGACTGTGTAAATTTTTTTGAAAAATATTTACACTATCACGCGTAGTGGTTCTGGGACATGGAGCACATCGATGTTCTGGGAAGTAATAAAATAAAGTCAAGGTATATCTGTATCACTTATGAACATGGACATGAGCAACAGAAAGGCATCAGCGATGCGTTGCCGACCAAGGAAAAAATAACTGGTCTAAGTTATGATTGTCTAATAAAATGCTGTTTTTGGTCTATTTTTGTTCCGATATCTATAAATTTTCTTAATCACAAAATAAGATAGGGCGATGAATGGCGATCAAATATAGATTTAACTATTTATTGGGCTACGGGCGCAGCAGACATCGAACTTTTCGTGTAAATGGACAGTTGCCAGCCCTCAATACATTAATTTTATTACGCCTCGATGTCGTTGACCTGACCCGATAGAATAAGTGTCATTATTGGTAGGCTTGAACACGCTCTGTGTCGTCACTTTCGCGATACTTTCGTTTTGTTCACGAAATCTTTAGATAATGTTCTTTGGTTTATACGCTGGTAGTAAGCTAACGCATCATGAGTACATTTTACAGAAACAAAACTTGAGTGATTTACACAAGGGCGTACCTAGGGCAGTGCCAGATTCATATTTTTTATCAGTGTAGGCCAATTTTTTTCCGCCGCCCCATGTACCTTTCTAAAATAATAATTTTCCATTCATAGTAAGGAAGGCACTGAATTAGTCATGAAGAAAGTGCGTAAAAAAACTAGAATTTAGCAAAATCATCTATAAAATATCATCTTCTGAAATCTACCGCCCCTAGGATGCTGCCGCCCGTAGGCCGCGGCCTATACGGCCTATTGACAAATCCGGTACTGACCTAGGGGGGGAAGATATCCCCCTAAATGTTGTTTGTATGCTTACTAATACGTGCCTACGTTTGTTCATAAACGTTTAGGTACGCCCATGGGCTTACTTTATAATAGTTCCAAATAACACGGTTTTATTTTAGAGCCATAGCTTTTCCAACGTGTAGAGATGGTATTATTATAAAAATTTATATTAAATATACCTAATAATAAAATTGTATGTTGTGTATTGAGAGAATAAAATTAGTTAAGTATGTAATACTGCGTTTTCTACAATTTTACTGGACACTATTCAATCTTAAATAGCGCAGTTGCTAAGAACATCGACTATCGATTCGATAGATAAAGATTACTTTATTACTATTGTATTTTTATCTGGACCTTAGTTGAGGTTAATTGTTTTATTCATCAGATTTTTTACTACAAAATTTGCGGTCAATACTAACCGGATAAGATTTTATGGTAACTCTTGTATTTCTAACTAATTTCGATGTATGTTATGTAAACATTCAATTGATGAACGTGACTGTGCAAGGGGGTTTGGACTTTCAAAAAAAATTTTTTTTACTGATGTTGATTTTCAATATTGGAGCAACCTATTATTATTATAATAAGTATATTATATTATCTTATAATATAATATTGCTGCAGTATCTAATATTGGAGCAACAATGCTACTAACCTATCTCATAATAATATTATAAACGTGAAACTTTATGAGGATGTATTCATGTTTGTTTCTCTTTCTCTCTTTCATGCAAAAACAAAACTACTGAACGCATTTTCATGAAATTTAGCACATAGCTAGACCATGATGTGGAATAGACATAACATACTTACTGGGTATTATACCTACTAGAAAACCCGGGCAAATCTATACCGTAGATATACTACTAGATATTATACTGTAGATGAATACTTAAATGACAAAGACGCATGGAAATAACCAGCTTCGCCACCAGTTCCGTTCAAGTTAGTGATTTTTTTTGTAATAAATATAATAACTATGTATTTTTATTTTTAAAAGATGTGCTGAGGAGTTTCTTTACGGCTTTTCTTCTCCTCCATGACAAAGCACTTTTCCGAAAAGCCAAAAAATAACGTGCATAAGTGTATCTCTGATACCTATTATGAATAAGTTATTTTGAATTTTGAAAGCGCTAAGTATCCTAATATTTGGTGTTTGCTGTCACTCGTGTTTATTTTGTTCATCCTGTAGGTATATCGAAACCCATACATGATATCTGTACCTAAATGATAACGATGATGGCCAGGTGTAATTGCTTGATTGTGAGATAATGACTCATTTTATTATATGACTCACTTGTTTTATATTGTATACATTAGCTAATGACACATATTATCTCGTTGTTCATCTCTTAAAGACCATTGGAGAAGAATGCTGCGTATAGGATTGTAAAAACTGGAACTTGTGTAATTACATACTTATTCTGAGGCCAGGTCAATTTTAGTAGTTTTTTTGCTCTACCTAAGATGGGTACTAGTAGTTAGACATACTCTGGTAACTATCACAGAGTCAGAATGTTGATTTTCAATCTATTTCAGTAATCAGACAAACGAGCTGACGATCCGCCTGTAATAAGTGGCTATGGTCGCCCATGGACATTAGTGACACCAAAGCTGCAAAGGCATGACACTGATGCGATGCCGGCCTAACACAATAATGATATATCGCATCTTCGGTGCAACAAAGGCACAACAGCTTTTTTTGTAATTTTACACTTTCACATTCGGTTTTATTTTCATATTACTGGATTACTATCTGTAAGTAATAGGTTAAAAATATATCCTATTAATTTTTTATAGTTTTTGCTATAGTTTCACGTAAAATGTTTGTTTTATAGACAATTTAGCATACTAACTCAATTTTACAGTTTTGGCTATTTGTGACTTTGTTGCACCGAAGGTGCGATATTATTATTAATAAATCCTAGGATTCCTTGGTAAACAAGGAACCCTATCGCTTTTTCATGTCCATTCACCCGTGTGCCCCTGATATTATTTATAAAGTAGCTGAATTCAAATAAAATAACAGAGAGGAGCAGTAAATGATTAAATGTGGTGAAGTTAGGTGAGCTAAAGTGAGGGTTCGGTGAGATGCGGTGAGATTAGGGTTGCCAGATGGCAAGACTGAAATATCGGGAAAAACTTCAAAAAGACGGGATTTGTCGGGACAAAATATTTTTTTGGAAATAGCCGGCAAATGAGCTGACAACGAAAAAACGACTAGAGCGCGTACGGCAAACACGTTTTGTTGAATCGAGTGAATTGTCGGGACATTTCGTATTTTGTCGGGACTCTGGACATCATGTGAAATGTCGGGACAATCTAGACAAAACCCGACCATCCGGCAACCCTTGGTGAGATGCGGTGCGGTGCGGTGAGATGTGGTGCGGTGAGGAATGGAAGACGACGGCTAACTCAAGCAAAAGGGTGGTAAGCTGGTAGCTATCCAGGCGGAGCTCACAGAGAAAGACTAATATTTATCCTAAGAAAGGTACATAATATATGTTTTGTTGATGGTTGGGCAAAATGGTTAGCTAAAGATATTGTAAATAATAATTTTTATTTTACAATTAGTATTGGGCGAATGATCTGTCATGCTTTTCGTAATAAAAATAAATATGTGTGTAGGAAATCATTTTACTATCTTTATTATTTAAGAATTAATGAAGTAATGAGACTCATGCTTCTAAAACCTTTGGTACATCATTCGATCGCTCAAATCCGAGTAGGTACATGTACCTTACTACATTCATGGGAAGTCAAGGCGTTTCACTATTGCGCAACTACGCAAGCGTGTATTTCGCAACAACGGGTGTGACCACCATAGCAAAGAACGCCATAGTTATGTCGATGAGAGAAAGAGAAGCGCTGTTGGTGTTGCATTTGTCTCCTTCACACTCGTAACAGTTTAGCAGCTTCACGATGTCAGTATGAGACGCATGGGCTTGTCGAATGTCAGCGCAGGAGCCTCTTTCTGAAGAGCAGCCTCGGATATAAAATGGTCTTGGCATATCTGAAATAAGTTATTGTATTAATATTACTAGTGGGAATGTTTGGTAGGATGTCTGGATGTTTGTAACTCTTTCACGCAAAAACTATTGAAAGGATTTTCATAAAATTTAGCACACAGATAGACCGTGAACTGGAATACGACGTTGGGTACTTACTATCCCAGACAACGCGGGCAAAGTCGCAGGTACAGCGCTAGTACTGCTGTATAATATTCCAAACTTATCCTGCTAATAAGTACTTACTCTGTGTAATAAAATTAGTTGGAACACGAAAATGGAATGCTTCGTAGCACCTAGTCTTATTCAGACCATCGACTGGTCTATCATACACGGTGCTCACAGATTGTTGCAAAGTGGTTAATGCTAATGGAGGCCATATGATCATCTGTACTTGATCAAGCGTCAAGCGGACTTGACGCGGCATCCAGTATACTTGATCGTGTATGGCCACGGTAAGCTATCTGGCCATATAGTTATTTCATGCACACTAGGTGGCGCGTCAAGTCAAACTGCAAAGGCAAGTCAAACTGCAGACATGACAAGTACACTTGATCTTTTATGGCTTCCATAAGTCAATAACGAATGTGTTATTAACTTAATGCTATAATATATTCGAATATCCCTGTGGCGACACCGCTGATTTAGTCAGATCCACAATGAAAACGCCTGATAAAATGTATTAGCACGCATTTGCGTTGTGCGATAATAGAACGAATAATAGCCTGGATTTAACAACTTACTATCATAAAATATATAAATCTACGAAATAAAACGTTAATAATGTCCTTGCAGATCACTCACAGCCTGTAACGGTGGACTTAGAAGAATGAAAACTTTGTACAGGTACAAAAAAGTTACCGATGTGCCTTAAATTTTGTGGGCGAGTGCTAAAATACTAAAACGAGTATTTAAATGAAAATTCATCACCTAAAAACGTAAAGTTTGCAGGCTAGTTCGAATAGCTGATGTAAGGACAGGAGGACAGGGGGAGAGGGGACTGATGTAAGGATATAGAATTGAAAATCTGGAAGGGTCTTCTAAACTTTAAAGCATCATCTTCAAATTCTTCAATTGGTCTTTCAGTTGGGATACTTAGGAAAAATAAATATAAATAACCATTTCCATACTTACAGCAAAGCAAAGCAAAGCAACAACCCATAATTGTCCCACTGCTGGGCTCGGGGTCTCCTTTCACAATGTGAGGGGTATAGGCCATAGTCTACCACGCTGGCCAAGTACGGATTGGTAGACTTCACACACCTTCGAGAACTTTATGGAGAACTCTCCGATGTGCAGGTTTCCTCACGATGTTTTCCTTCACCGAAGCAAGTGATAATCAACTTCTAATACGCACTGTATAATATTTGAAAATTAGAGATGCGTGCCAGGATTTGAACTCGGGCCCCTTGGTTCGGGAGACCAATGTTCTAACCGCTAGGCTATCACTGCTGCTACTTACAGCTACCTAACACTATTATTCAGTGGGGGCACGTTAATTTTAATCGATCTGTAATAAATACTTACGTCTGTATTGTTCTGCATATACGACACATTTGCTTTGCTTCGTTGGATCTAGCGTGTATGGACACAGCTTAAAAGTCGTGTTCGCTAGGACCTTCGGACAGTCAGTGCAGGCGTAGCATTCGATCATGTTCAGGGGTACCGGGCTTGGTGGAGGCCTCATGTGAGGACGGGCCATGGAGTTTGAGGAGGCCATGGCCTGAGCTAGTCCGTAGCGCTCTTCATCCTCCGGTTGTTTTTGACCACCTTTTTGGGTTTGAACATCTTCTTTGGGTCGAGGGATATCTAAATTAATTAAATGTAAATAACATTAAATTCAAAAATCCCCCCACAGTTTTACTAACACTAAATATACCTAAGAACACTCTCGATTAAGTCACCATTCAAACAAAAAAAACAACTATAATAGGTCAAAATCGATTCATCTATATAGGAGCTACGATGCCACAGACAGAAATACAGATACACAGACAAGTCAAAGTTATAACACCCCTCTTTTTTCGTCAGGGGTAAAATAATAATATATAATATGTACATAATAATATAATGTGTATAATAATATAATATGTACATGATCCCAGTCTTTTAAAAAGTACAAATAAAATTAATTATAGCAAACTTACATAAAAATAGTAAGTATATGGAATAATTATTATGTTAGTCCTTAATTTTTTCTTTTATTATTTTTCAGTAAGGACTAAGTATCAACTTCGAACGTGGTTGAAAGTTACAAAATAAATAAGTAAAATGTAAGGATGATATATAATAAACAGTACTATAATTAATTTAAATATCATAAAATAGAAAAACACAAAACATCTTTACCTGGTTCTGCAAGACGAAGGCCAAGAACAGAAGAAATTGTAATCAATACAAAAACCAATTTCATCTTGTTTCCTACCTCGTGACTATCGGCTAAGACTGTTTTTTTTCTCGTCCAAATATTATATAGAGACATTATCGTCATTGTAGGCAAATCAGTGGATTCAATATGCTCGATTGACCCTGAAGTTATGCACTCAGTGGACCAAATCAGAACGCTTTGTGACGCGTAAACGATTGTTTGGATAATGTCGAGAAAATTTAATTATGAAAAAACTAGCTAAATAATAATGGTTGCAAGACTTGTAAGCATTCAATTATATCTAGCTTAGATTGAAGTATAATACAATGGTAGAATTCAACGTGATACTTGATCGGTCATTACTTTGAATTTGGTGAATATTGATTTATTTTTCTCCTTAAAAACATTTTTTCATGCTTTTTCACATGGTGGCGCTCTTTCACTCGGTATTTGAAAAAGATTCAAGTATATTTTCAGTTCAGTATTTTAGTTGACCTGTATATTTTTGGATGATTTAAGCTGGCCAATGACCATACATGATCAAGTATACTTGTCAAATTTGCATGTTGACTTGATGCGGCATCCAAGTTTGCATGAGATAGCTATATTGCCAGATAGCCATACCGTGTCCATAGACCGCCAAGTTTACTGGATGCCGCGTCAAGTCCGTTGCAAACTTGACCAGTATACTTGATCGTGTATGGCCAGTATTAGGATGTAATTTAAGAGGTTGTTTAGAAAAATCCATAGAAATATTGCGAAGTTTTTATTAATACAATACCTAATTGATGTTCTTACGTACGTGTTAAGAGGTATAACAATACTGAAGTGTCCGTTCACACGTACCAAAATGCAAAACTATATTAATTCAGACTACGCAAAAAATTTTGAATAGTGGCCACTGTTGATATACTTCGCCAAAAGTGCGCGTTAATTAGTGTGCCTTTTGATACATGTGTCCATCTTATAAACTATCGTTACAATGTGATTTTGGTACATCTAACGCAACATAAATTTAGTAACGGACAATATTAAATAAATAAATTAATAAATAATTAACGTTATTATAATGTTAAATTAAATGCTAAAAAATATGGCTAATAGTAAGGGCGTCAAGGCAATTCCTGATATAGCAGCCGAATTGCACAGATTCCCTTCGCAAACGTCGCATCGCTTTATGTCACCAGTGAAGTTCCCGCCAATGACTTCTCGACAACGATCTTGAGAGTTACCAGACTCGAAGGAACAGCCCCGTACTACTATAGTTGTACCGTTTTCTGAAAAAAAAATGTTTCGTAAATAAATAAACGTGCTACACTTTGAAGTCGTTTACACACATAATCATAATAATTATCATTGTCATAGCCACAGACATTTCTGTTATTTCTGGGATTATTTTCCAATGTTCGTTTATTGTCAACATATTAAAAAACAATAATACAATTTTAGGTACCGTGGGTGGGATCTGAGGGTGGGATTTGCAAAAATAAAAATTTTCTTACAAATAGTGGCCGAAAATTTAACAATGATCGATTTTTAAACACGCTTCGAATAAGCATGCTTATTTTTCACAAATCATGTACCGACATACATACTACTAAGTAGCAATGCTTGTGTGCTACATGTCATGCTTGTCTGAAGGTAGCATGGTGGCCACACACGATCAAGTATACTTGTCAAGTTTGCAGCGGACTTGACGCGGGATCCAGTAAACTTGACGGCGCGGTATGGCCACGGTATAGCTATCTGGTCATATAGCTATCTCATGCAAACTGGATGCCGCATCAAGTCAAACTGCAAACTTGACAAGTACACTTGATCATGTATGGCCACCAACACGCGCCAACGTTAGCCAAGATCTCTGTTTTCTGTAAATTTCGGTTTACGTCAGACGCCATTGGTTCGCAATTTTAACGTACAAAATACGTTGTGTGTGTGATCTGTTATAATATCGCTAATAATAAATTAATGTTTCCTCACCTACGACTGAAGTCACAATACAGCGCGTGCCATTTGTTTCGCCGCTTTTGATTTCTCTGAGAGTTCTTAAGAGTGCTCTTCTTGATCTTCCATTGTCTAACATCTGTAAATTAGTTACATAAGTAATAAATAATCTTAATTTAAAATTTAAAAAATCCCCGACAGTTTTATTTACACTAAACAAAGCTAAAACCACTCTCGATTACGTCGTTATCTTTCAGGCAAAAACTATTAGTTAGATCAAAATCGATTCATTCGTTTGGGAGCTACGATGCCACATACAGACATACAGATATACAGATACTCAGACACGTCAAACTTAAAACGCCCTCCTTTTTTCGTCGGGAGTTAAATAGTAATTCAAAAACAGTGTAAAAATTAAAAACGCACTTGTCTTATATTAACTATCTTAATCTCTTTTCGAGTGTCCCCGCAGTCTCCAAACTAAGTCCCCAATTACACAGTGACTCGAGTTCTATCCTATGGTCACCTACACAACGCCTCGTTCAACTGCCATTCCCCATCCTATTCACATAAGGACCACGTTGATCTTCCGCAATGTATCCACTTAATACACCGACCGCCTACAGTTATTGGTAGTCGAAGTTTCTTCGAACCTCAACTATCATCGAATCCAAAGGTAAAGTGGCTGCATGGAAACTAGGACCTCTTACAATCAGGGGAATTATTTAATTGTCAAGCACTAACTTATTTAATTAAAAAAAAACATAAAGAATCACCTAGAATAATTAAAACAATCTCGTAATTTATTGTATGACAAAAAATATACTCGCCTCTACTTTGTATACAGGCTGCTCCTGGTATATTAGTGGCACATCGCTGTTATCTTCTGCTGGTTCGGTTGTCGTTGATATACCCGTCATAACATCATCTGTTGTTGAGATGTCTGTCGTTGATGTATCCGTTGTGACAGCGTCTGTTGACACCTCCGTCGTAGGTGCATTTGAAGTTGAGGCATCTGCTGTTGAGGCGTCTGTCACAGGAGCGTTTGTTGTTGGGACGTCTGCTGTTGATGCGTCTGTCACAGGAGCGTTTGTTTCTGGAACGTCTGTCGTAGATGCATCTGTTACCGGGACGTCTGTTGTAGATGCATCTGTTACCGGGCCGTCTGTCGTAGATGCATCTGTTACCGGGACGTCTGTCGTAGGTACATTTGTCGTTGGTGCATTAGTGGTAGGTGTACTTTTTGTTGGCATATTCGTTGGCGGAAATGTTGGTAGCGCACCCGTTACTATAACGTCTGGTGCTGAGGTGCCTGTCGATGGTGATTCTGTTACTGGTACTTCAGTTGTTGGGGTATTTGTCTCTGATGTGTTTGCTTCATCGGTCGCTGTTATATCTGTTGTTGGTGCACTTGTTACTACCGTGTCTGTAGATGTTTCGTCTGTCACTGGTGCGTTTGTTGTTGATTCGTCTGTTGTTGGTACGTCTGTTGTTGATGCATCTATTGTTGATGCGTCTGTTGTTGATGGTACGTCTGTTGTTGATGCATCTATTGTTGATGCGTCTGTTGTTGGTGCATCAGTTGGTGGCACATCTGTTGGAACACCTGGTCTTGTGCATGTTTGTCGATAAGAATCCTCCACGGTAGCACAATTTGTACAAACGTAGCATCGAAGATCTTCCGCTGTAAATATTTAAAGGAAATATAATTAAATTATAAATTGAAGGCTAAACCACATTTTCGTGTTAACAGCTTTTGCTTGTTCTTAGATGGTAACGCATCAGTGATACCTTCGGGTGACCATTTTATTTACATCAGGTGGTTCGTCAGTGGCTTGTCGGCTATTTAATATAAATGTGTTTTCCATCTCAAATAAGTCTAGACGGTGCGGTCAGAAATAAACACATTTATAAACTAATTATATCCTAAAGACTAACTATATTCCAGTTTTAATTATACAAAATATATTTAATTTTAAACAGCTAGTGAAACAGCTATTATGTACATATTGTATTGCTTACTTGCGTAATCGAATATTTTTATTCGATTGCAATTGAGTCAAATTCTAACCGAGCGAGGGGCGTAAAGTTTCCCAAACAATCCCCCCTTTCAAAAAAAATTCCCAAGTTTAGCAGAATGTGAGGAAGTTTTGTATGGCTTATTTAGTATAAAAATCCAATGATATTTTCTTAGTATTTGATTTTGTCTATCGTTTTATACAAGGTAAGTATAAGGAAATATGGCAAATTCTTATTGCGTAAAATACGCAGGGTTTTATAGATGGATAGTATGGATGCATATTAATTATGTGTTATTTTGTATAATAAAATTAATAATTGCATTATATTAATTTGTTTGAGTCAGTCGCCAAACGACTTTAGTTCTGGCTGAGGGCTTGGGAGCCAGTTTTTTATTTCTCTATTTCTCTATTTGATGGGCATCGCATCAGTGATGCCTTTGGTGTCCATGAACGACGGTATCTATTTACCATCAGGTGGATCATCAGCTAAAACTCACCGTAAACAAATGTGTTAAAAAAAACTACCGAGACTCTTATAATACACCAATAATTGAAAGCATCCATTTTTTATAATATTCAACGAGTACCTCATGTTTCGTAATATTGCACAAAGGACTAAATAACCACGTCTACCTAAGGCGCGGGCCACACAGAAAAGACGTAAGACACGGACCCGTCGCAGTCGCGGCGCCCGTTTAATCTACTTTCATACAAAATGTATGCAGCCGTCGCGACGTAAAACATACAGAAAAGACGGGACGCCCGACACGACGTTTTCTCGTCGGCGCCCTATTGCAAAACATACAGAAAGGACAGGACGCGGGCGTGCGTAGGCGCCAGCGGGGGAGCGGAAAGGTCGCGGAGAGCAGGTTCTAATTATTATAGTGATTAAGTACTCTGTGGCCGGGAAAAGCCCAGTGTGCACCGACCGTCACGCCCGTTCCTTGTCTTTTCTATATGTTTTAACGGCGCCCTGTCTGCGACGGGTCCGAGCCCCGTCTTCGTCTTACGTCTTTTCTGTGTGGCCCGCGCCTAAGCTTTATTAACGTTCAATCGATTACCTTATCAACAAAAGCTTAAAGATAAAATGGTTGTATGTTGTCAAATCCTGTCGAAATTGCCTCACCACAAAATTCTGAGACAGTAACATAACACACCCTAATTAATTAATTAAATCATCCATATTTAAGTTGTTATCAATCGAATTCAACGAAATACAATGATAATTATAATTCTAGAACCGAGATTTTTATCATTCAATTACCTTTGTCGACAGTTTTGTAGGCCGATAATCTGTAGTGTGTGATATGCGGGATATACCTGATTATACGCATCTTGCAAGAATTTGCAGTAAATTGACCAAATATGACTGTCGACTGTATTTTTTTTAAAGTAAATTATCTCTACATTATTAATAAGTATATTATTTTTTATGCCGTGAGTAAGCAAACGAGCAGAACTGGTCAATTTTGATATCAAATTCATTATAGATAGTTTATTGATAAAATATAGATTCGTAAACATGATTTTATCACTTGAATGCACGACTGATACACATCTACTTATAACTTATTTATTAGGCATTGTTGTCGATACATGTATTATGGTGACAAGATCGGCATATTTTACTTACAAAATGGGTATATGCCATGGGTTGCCTGTATAGGATATTCTTTATACCGGCAATGATATGACAGTTATATTAACGTAAAAATATAAATTCTTAACTATCTATACTAATACTATAAAGAGGAAAGATTTGATTGTTTGTTTGCATTGAATAGGCTCCGAAACTACCGAACCGATTTGAAAAATTCTTTCACTGTTGGAAAGCTACACTATCCTGGTTGACATACTACATTATACTAGACTATATTATATTTTTCTTTACTGTTTTTCCCGAAGCGAAGCGAGGGCGATTTCCTAGTTTTAAATATTTTTGTCAATATCAACGTTGATGGACGTTTGTCACTCTATATTTCGTATAAGCAATAGAGATATAATATAATTAACCGACTTCAAAAAAGGAGGAGGTATTCAAATCGACTGTATTTTTTTAATGTTTCAGAACAGAACTTTCGACTGGGTGAATCGAATTTGATGATTTTTTAATTGAAAGCTCGTGCTTGTCATGTGGTCCCACTTAAAGAGCGAGATCTGACGATTAGTTTTTGAGTTATTTTATTATATTATTTTATTATAAGAATTATTTTATGTTCAAATGCGAAAATCATCATAAATATTTCTTAATCAATTTTTATGTTACTCAAGTATATTTTTAATTTGACTTTGTTATCAAGGTTTTGATACCATCGGTAATAGTTAGATCTTGTAGTAGGGTTTTGTTTAGACTTATCCTTTAATCACTTTAGGTGGATCGGTCGTTCCACAGTTGTTATGGTAACTTATGCCTATGCCACTCCTAAATCAATAAAGAGTACAATATAAATTACGATAAGTGAATGTGGGTTTTAATTAATCTAAAATCAATAAATTCCTTGTAACACCTGGGTGTAATCGATAGATAAAATGCAATATTTACATTATGATCACTAAAAAGTACCCACTAAAATCAAAGTTTTTTGTAATCTGCTATTAGTCATCAATATGGCAATATGCAGTATTGCCAATTTAGCCCTTTCGGGGCTAGATCTAGCCCTTTTTACGGGTTTTCAGCCCTTCAAATAATTATTTAGCACCTAGCCCAATTTCTAGCCCCAAAATCATTTTCTGCCATCTTGAAAAAAAAGGGTAAAATTCAGGTTTTCCACGAACTTTTTGATGCAATCGATCGAAAAATCCAATTTAGGTAGTGAAAGATATCGAAAAAATTACCATTATCATACCTACTTGTAGAGCGTCTTACGACCTCAGCTCTATTAACTAAGCAATAGCCCCTATTTTCAATATATTGGACGAATCTAACCCTTTTTAAAACTCTGTTTAACCCGAAAACACCTGATACCGAGTTGGCAACACTGGCAATATGGTGTGATGGTAATATAATTCAATCCCAGTATTCATCTTAAAGAGGGATGGTCTGAGTAGATAGGTGAAGATATCGTTCAGTTATTAATTTCGTAGTCTATTTCGTATCTTCACGACATCTAATCGACGTATCTTCAGGCTACAGCTATACATCGCTGCACCGTGTAAAAGATATTAAATTTATATTACCTAAGTAACTATGGCAAAACTATGTAGTTCAGTAGTTTAGGTAGCTATATATGTAGGTACTTAACATTATTATTTTTGTGAATCAGGTCTAATGACTTAGGTACTTAATTAATCTTAATTTGTGTAAACAACAGATAAAATCGTGGGCTCCTTCTATACCTGAGTCCAAGGTAGTTTCTATGAAAAATGACAGTCCTAATTGAAGCTTCTAGGAAAAAAATTACTCTATTAACTTTAGGGTTTTAAATCACTTGCTGGTCATTTACCAAAACAATGGTCTTTTTGCATCGTTGAATGCAAATATGTAAAGCCTTCTGTCCACGTAGACGCACATCATACGCACGCAAAAACTGAAGATCATTAACGAAATTAAATACATGGTTTTTATAAAGCTAAGCGGCTAGGATTTGTTTTCCTAAGTGGGTTTGACACTTTTTCAATTTTCAAAATCCATCAAGAAATGACTGAGTTACAATATTAATTATTTGAGGTAGGCCCTATTTAAAACGCGCGCGCTTTCTACATTCTCTATGACAACAACAAATCGCGCCTCGGCCAGGAGTTTTTGTCTGGAATTTGGATTAAATTCCAGCTTAATAAAAAAGCTCAAGATATACGAATTAATTCTGATGATCATCAGAGAGTGTTGAAATTGGGGTTTTTTAGATATCAATAAAATCTAAAGTATAAGAGCTATGTAATTGAAAATTTATATGTTACCTATAGACAGACAGATGGTTGGATTTTACGTCAGAACCCCAAAAACGCTAATCTTATTAAAAATATAAATATGTATCTTAATCAGAAATGATTAATACTAAAAATCTATCAGTGGTAAGTTGTGATGAATGAAAATTGTTCTGATGCGTTTGATGATGACAATGTATTACGCCTTTCTTCATAAATAGATAATACCCGCTTCTGAAAATAGCCTCTTTCATTATACACTACTGCCAGGAGAAGATAGATAAATCTTAGCAAATATTTCTCAGAATTGGATACGATTTTGTGTTTGTTGACCAAGGGTCACAAGGGTCTGCCCTCCGATACACTCACATCTTTAGCAGGACACATCTTTTGCAAGATATAATATCTTTTGCGACTGGCGACCGAATATTCGGCGTCTCGGCCTAGAGCATAGCCCATTATTAATTTCATTGTGAATGTATTTTTTTTTTAAATCTACCACCATTTGGGTATTTTGCTTTGTCAGGTGGAAAATATCTGGAATGTACAATGGAACAGCACATCTTCAAAAAATACATAATACCAACATTGAAGTATTATTACTAGCGTACAGAACCGACACCGCGAACACCATGTATGTTCCAATGCATTGGCGCCACGTGGCTTCAATCTTCAATGGATTCGTTCCATTTTGAAAGGAGAACCGGGGCTCAATTTTGAAAATCAAACCTCCCGGCGGGACACACATTTTGTTCGAGATGTCTGTCCTATGACATTATACTTCAATGATAATACTTACCAACCTATATTTTCTTTAATTCTTTGTGATTCTCAAAACAAAGACTCCGATGAAGGCGATGAAACTAGGGAGGATTTGAATTTGGACAAGCATGGTCTTGTTTACAATCACAGTTATTATTATCTTATCGAACTGCCCTTGAGGTTAATCTCATTGTTTATGTCTCACATTTTTTGTTAACTTATCGCACTTCCCTTGAGGTTAATCTTAAGTGGCACCTGTCTAGTCTAGTCTAGTAATAAAACTGCAATAAACATTAGGTTTATACCTAACAATATGTGACCAAGAACTATCTTATTTACTATCAATTAAATGCACTATTTCCATGAACTAGAACAAAAATAGGCTCTACGCATCGCCTTTATTAAAAGTGAGTCATCATACATTCTTTACTTAGTTAGGTACTAGCTTTGCGCACATTTACGTGATAAGTAGTACGCCGGTATTTTACATAAATCTATACTTAAAGGTAAATAAAACTGAAGTAGGTATCTGTCGGTGTTTTCCCAATAACTGTGTTTTCTCAAGTGCTTATGATGAAATCCGTCGGTAACTTTTGTTCGCCTACGGATTTCATCGTTCGTTACGAATCTTATCTCGTAGTGAAATACCTAACATACCTCGGTCCATAGCGCGCTGTGTGACTTTGAGCCTTTGAATGAGGCCAACAGTCAAATACCACGCCTAGCATAATACTGAGGTCCTCCAGAGTTTCCGCCAGGATCACTATATCGTCGGCAAATCGAAGGTGTGTGGGGTATTCACCATTGATGTTAATGCCGAGCACTTTCCACTCAACATTAGTTTGAACACGTTTTCCAAAGCAGCGGTGAACAGTTTCGGGGAAATAACGTTCCTTTTCCTGACACCCCTCTGCAATTGGATGGGGTTCGTGCTTCTGTCGTGTAATCGGACTGACATGGTGGCTGATTTGTAATATACACTTCCACACCTCCATACCGATAATCGATCTCCAGCACCGCCCAGGTCTCGATAGAATCGAAGGCTTTCTTATAGTCCACATAAGCAACACACAGCGGCAGGTTATACTCTTCGGTCTTCTGTATCAGCTGCCTGAGTGTATGTATGTGGTCCATGGTGCTATAGCCTTTTCGGAATCCAGCTTGTTCGGGAGGCTAGAAGTCGTCAAGTCTGCACGCTATACGATTAGTGAGTACCCTTGAAAACAGCTTGTAAACGTGGCTCAGAAGTGCAATGGGCCTAGATATAGTTATTTAAAAGAGTTTAATCACCCTTTTTAAAGAATAGCGTCACCACACTTCTGCTCCACGCTTCCAGGGTAGTCCCGCTACTGATAACGGAATCAAACAACTTCTGGAGTACTAGTTCAGTTGTGATTCCGTCATCGGGCGGTGCCTTGTTGTTCTTTAGCTGCTTCAGGGACCCTCTAATTTCATACAGACTGACGTCCGGGATATCTTCGGTATAGTATCGGGTAAACTTAGCTCGTTTATCGTTAGCCTGACTGGGAACAGAAGCGCATGATGAGTTAAACATGTGTAGTACATGATGTACTGTACATCTCAACTTCTCCCAGAACTTCGTGTTTTGACGAAACTACTGTGCCAGACTCGGTCTTCAACCTCGTCTCTCTCTCAGATCTTTGATTTTTACGAACTTTTGAGCCGCGATTTTGCTCAATTGTGCTTTTTACACACCTTGTTTTATGAGAACGCAAGTTGCGTCGCCTGTCCTGCGAGATCTGCTTATTGAGCCGCCTGTACTCTGCCATAGAGGCTAGAGACTGCACACATATTTATTTACATGATACTAAAACAGAAACTTTATAAAAATTTTGTCTGCTGTCTTTCTGTTTGTCCAGGCTTATCTCTGGCTACTTTTGATCCCCTTTCCCACGGAATCGGAATTTATGCGGGAAATTCTCCCTCGCAAACGAAATGACGGGCACGTTTCAGCTTTTGAAATAAACAAAATATTTGCTATGACGTTAGATGCGTCTTGACAGCCCAAGTATTCTTATGTAAGTGAAATTAGAAAAAATATGGTGGCCATTGCCATTGTTTGAAGTAACAATAAGTTGAATCCAAAAAAATTTTTTTTTTTAAACGCTTTTATTTCAATTTTTTTTTTTGATTTTCGTGTATTGTCATCGGAAATACACATGTCTGCCAAATTTCATCAATTTTCATTAAAGGGAAGTCATTCAAATTAACGTTACAAGATTTGATCCTCCGAAGTGAAGCTAAATATAAACCTTATTGCCGTGTAAATAGAGTAGCATTTTGATCGATTTGATGCTTTGATGCTCCGAAGTGAAGCTAAATAAAAGCGTTTAAAAATAAAAATAAATCGAATAATACAATAAATTAAACAGCTCACCATAAGGATTTCAAACAGATATATTTTACATGATCTTTTTAGGGGTTCCGAAGTAAACCGGTTTTATCGGAAACCTTATAGTTTCGTCATGTCCGTCCGTCCGTCGGTCCGTCTGTCCGTCCGTCAGTCCGTCAGTCCGTCTGTCCGTCTGTCCGTCAAAGTCAAAGTCAAAGTCAAAGTCAAAATATTTTATTCATATAGGTATCACTGATACACTTATGCACGTCATTTTTTGGCTTTTCGGAAGGTGCTTTATCGTGGAGGAGAAGAAAAGCCTAAAGAAACTCCTCAGCACATCTTTTAAAAAAATATTACAAAAAAAGATAATAATACAAAAGTATTTACTATTCTGAGCGGAACTGGTTGCAGAGCTGGTCATTTCCATGCGTCTTTGTCATTTAAATACTCGTCTACACTATAATATCCCTTGCCTAACAATTGTGTCTTTACACGTTTTTTGAAAGTTTCTATTGGCAAGTCACGTATTAATTTTGGGATTTTATTATAAAAATGTATACCAAGCCCTATGAAAGATCGCTGCACTTTACTTAGGCGGAACGAAGGCGTAACTAATAGATGCATTCTTTTCGTATGGCGATTATTAATATCAAAATTTTGTTTATACGCGTTTATATTCTTCCGTATAAAAACTACATTGTTAAAGATATACTGGGAAGCTACTGTAAGTATACCTATTTCCTTGAACTTTTCACGCAAAGATTCCCGAGACCTAAGTTTATAAATAGCCCTAACTGCCCGTTTCTGGAGTATGAAAATTTGTTTTATATTGGCTGCTTTGCCCCACAGCAAGATGGCATAAGACATAACACTGTGGAAATAAGCAAAATAGACTATCCTAGCAGTTTCGACGTCTGTATACTGCCTTATTTTCCTGACAGCAAAAGCAGCCCTACCGAGTTTTGTCGCGAGATTTGTTATATGTCGTCTGTCCGTCTGTCCATATATCCGTCTGTCCGTCTGTCCGTCTATCCGTCCGTCTGTCCGTCTATCCGTCCGTCTGTCCACTCCGGACTGTCCGTCCGTCCGTCCATTCGTCCATCCGTCTGTACGATGCAAAGCGCCGACTCGACCTTTAGTGCTAGAAAGCTGTAATTTGGCATGGATAGGTATACATGTTTATTAAAACTCGAGAATCATATTATTGAATGAGATTGAAATGATTGAGGATGAATTTTTAATGTGTCATAGTATAGTGATTTACCAATCTAACCTAAGACCTATTATACAATGTACCTATACTATTACAAATAAGTGAAATGAAAAAAATTTTTTTTTTTAAACGCTTTTATTTCAATAATGTTTAGTTTATAAAATTAGCTACAAGTTGTGAAAATTTCAAGTCTCTACGTAAAATAGAACATAGAGAATTATGCGTCTAAAGTCTGAAAATCGTTTTTTTTTTAACAACAAATAAACAATGAAAATTAGTTTAAAATATGATTTTCGTGTATTGTCATGGGAAATACACATGTCTGCCAAATTTCATCAATTTTCATTAAAGGGAAGTCATTCAAATTAACGTTACAAGATTTGATCCACCGAAGTGAAAGTAAATAAAAGCGTTTAATAAATAAAATTCATTCATTCATTCATTCATTCATTCATTAATCCTCACGTTACCTGTTGGGGAGGTACCCTGAAAAAATGTCTTTCAATATTTTATTCTACGATTCTGGAGTTTTAATAAATAAGTATATCCATGCCAAATTACAGGTTTCAGCACTAAGGGTCGAGTCGGCGCTTTGCTTCGGACAGACGGATGGACGGACATGACGAAATTATAAGTGTTCCGATTTTACTTCGGAATCCTAAAAATTATTCTGTTATTTCCATCCATTCAGGAGTTACTTACTTTACTTACGTTACTTTGTCTTCAAGTTACACCACCAGATCCTGAATGAATCAATTATGGACTGGTATTACAATGGCAACGTGAACAGTAAAATATCTTTAAAAACGGTTCAATAATTCTCTACCATTGAGGAGTTCAACTCTTATCTCCAGAAACCAGTATCAGATCCTCACTATTTTTAAATAGGATCAACTTGAGAAAGTTCTCAACATAAAAAAGATTCATTAAAGTTGCTTTATAAACAACGAATCTATTTACGAAACCAAATTTTATCTCGTATCCCTGAGGAACAGGTCTGTTTCCTGGGATAAAAGTATCCTATCCGGTAAGTTAGGTAAGTGTACCATATAAATTTTATTTATATCCATTCAGTCGTTTTTGCGTGATTGAGTTACAAACATTAAAACTTTCACATTTAGGTATAACTTCAGTAGGATAGGATTATCAGGATTAAAAATATCACTAATCACAATCAAATATAGCCTATGTTACTCAGTAATAACGTAGCTTTTTAATGGTGAAATATTTTTTAAAATTGGTCCATAACTTTTTGAGTTTATCCATTACAAGCAAACTAACAGAAAAAAATAAACAAAAAAATCAAAACTTCCTCTTCATAATAATATTAGTATAGATGACCTGTTTTTGGTGGGATTAAAAGTAATTTCAACTTACCCCTCGATACGGCATTTAGCAGGACCAAAGTATACACCAAACACCATTTATCCATGTTTGCGGCCAGTTACACGATCGTTTCTGATACGATATGTGTACTGAGTGATAATCAATAACTTCGTAACAACTAAGATTACTATTATATAGATAACTTGATTAAATATATGGTGTTCTTAATAATATATAATAATTATTAATGAGACAAAATAAATGATCACTTTATCTGAAGACGTGTTCAGTTCGAAATGGTTCTGAATAATTGACGGAGACCAACTCACTTTCATGGTTCATGATTTAACCTTAAAGCGTGATTGAGTAACGGACAAAAACAATTTATTATTAGTCTTTTCCTTAATTATATCGGCTAGATTGTGGATTTATTTATCTCTATTTAAAGTTGTCTGATGGTGGAAATTCTTTAGCATCGTTGAGACAACGCGCTACGGGGTTAATCGGTCACTTTCCAAAATTTAAGAACCCTCTTTTATATCAATACTCAAAAAACGATCAATGGCAGTGGCCTATCAAGTGTGATAGTGGGCGATCAAGAAATAGGCGAAATAATTCTACTAATATTATAAATATGGAACTATTTATCAATGTTTGTTACTTTTTTACGCAAAAACTACTGAAGGGATCTCATAAAATTTAGACATGGGGTACTTTTTATCCCGGAAAATGCTGGCAAATCCGCGGGCAGAGAGCTAGTGATCCACAAAACGAGGAGCATTACCTATGCTTCAAGCAGCTAGAAATGTAAGCGTGTAAGGGACTCCATATTCTATAGCCCAAACCAACAACCATTGGTCTAGTTGCATCGGTTGTCCAGCAGCATTGGCCACAAGCAAGAGAACTTTATCTCCAAGACAGATGAACCCACGTAAACGTACCTATGTATGTTAAAATATTTCTGCACATCTTTTCATCACACACACAGGTTTCATCTTTTCGCGTTTAAGTTTATTTTAGTAATGTTATCTACCTACTTATTTTATATGTAGGTACTTACATTCCATTATAAATAATGGTTTGCCAGGCAAGACAAGTAACCTTAGGGCAGTGGGCAAACAATGAAGAAGGCTGCAACAGAAGGAAAGGAAACGGAAGAAATAAAGAAACGAAATAAAAAAGGCTTTTGTAACTAAAATTATGCAATAAAAAATAAACAAAAAGCGTTCGCGTAGCGACATCTTTGAGACAGTTAAAATAGTGAAAATACTGAAATCCACCGTAGGATACCTGTTGTGAGTAGGATCGCCAACTGTAGAAAGAATTGGTTCTTTCCCGGGCTTATTTACGCCTGGGCTGTGGCCTGGGTATTCGTTAGATTAGACATGAAGAAGTCATAATATTGCATCCTAAAAATCTAACATTTTGAAATCGTGCTCCCTAGATCATAAATTTTAAAATATTCAATACCTACGTATGGAAGTAGCTTATAATTACCTAAATTAAACCATTCCATTACATTCATACATACATACAAATGAAGTTAATAATTATGACCTATGTAAAACACATTTTGAAACGACATGTATTTTAAACTCTATTGAATACTTCAGTATTATCGGATAAAATGCAAACTTCAGGAGAGATAATCCGAGTGTAATTGTAAATTACAAATCGGTGATAAATATCCAAGAATATAGCATAGGTGACTACTTCAGATTAATTGAAAAGGATGAATGCACTTGTAGTTAAAACTAAGGTAATGGTTTAACTACATTTGTACGGAATTAATAATTAATCTCTACATAATTATTACCAATAGGAACAGCATTCGTGCGTAGGCGTGTAAGATTTGGCATAAAATACCTACATAAAAAACAAATGCCAAGTTTTCTTTATTAGAGAAAACAAAACAATAATAATATAATAATAACAGTAATCTTAATTGTACATCGTTGCAACGAAATAAGAAAAAAAAACAATTTGTGTGTGTGTAGCCATTTTTAAAGACAATTTTCAAGCTTACCTTAAAAGAATAGGAAGACAATTTAGAGGCAGGTATACCTATCATTACGGAAGTGAGTGAATGCATAGTGGACATTTAAAACAAGGCTGAAAAGCCACCGGCGATGTGCAAGTAGGCAAAGCTATGGATGCATATCAAATTCACCTATAAGATTCCTTCATTTACGTTAAGCGTTGCACAGCGCAGCTCTGGTGGACGCGGGCTAGCGAGGAATGCTTAATTATTAGATATGGGCTATGGTATACACTATCAAACACAGAGTATATTAATTCATTGATCAAACACAAGAGATTTAAATACCTAAAAGAATTTTCAAATTTGACAGGCAGTTCCAGAGATAAGCGCGTTCAATATAGATACAAACAAAAAACCCTGCAGCTTTGTAGATTTGCCACTTTCTTTTCTGAAATTCGAATGGGTTGACCGAAGGGGTTAATGGTTCGATTTTTAAAATCAACTCAAAAATACTCATAAGAATTCAGGATTCAGGAAATCTGTAATAAGGTTAGGTACTAAGCCATAAGACCAATTCCAAAGAAAACATAACCTATTCATTCACCTACCTAACCAACATACCCTACCTACATAACCTATTCAACTTCTTCTTCTGGGAAAGTTTTCCAAATAAACTCTTTGTTTAGCTGATTTACGATTTGTCACGTAAAGATCGCACAGCATTCAATTAGAAGATTTTGACCTGTTAGCTCTGCTGGTCTTGCTTGTCAGTCGGCAAACGACTCGTCATGATTCCGGCTTCAACCCATTAATGTCCCACAGCTGGGCACGGATCCTCTCCTCTTAAGGAGGCCTAGAGCTCCATTAACGCTGCTACAGTGCGGATTATTGGAGGGGTTAGTGACCAACCCATCGTTTCATTATTAGAAGAAAACGGATAGCTGACGGCATTATCACGTTGACCGTACTTTTACTTGAGGTAGTGCGTAGGACAGTCAAGTGCATAATTTAGACGTATACTGTGTTTTGCAATCTTAATAATTCTCAAGCCAGAGATTAATAAATGTCTGTTTATGAATCTTTTATGTTCAGTAATTATTTGTTGTTGGTTTCATGTTTTGCAATATATTATACTTATAATAATACACAATTATACATAATTACTGGATGATGCGATCTTACTGGCTTCATTTAAGTATAGTGTGTAAAAATAAAAATCAATTTCTTATTTTAATGATTTTATTATAAATCTTACAGGGACGGTAAACAACTACAATCTTATTATGTACATAAATGCTTCGTAAATCTTCTCTTTTTTCACACATATTTTTGAATTTATATTTTATAATGTCAATTGCTCGAATCTGTTAGGTGTTTGTAAACACAATAATTAATATGGATGAAATAAATTAAATGGGTTTTGTGTACACATCATACTGAAAATATTCATAGATAATTTTATTTCAGTTATGAAAAATTTTGGGCCTGTTTTTGATTTGTCAGGTGAGCAGTTCCCAGTATATTTTTATATTGATTTATCATACGTGCAATGTAATTCTCTTTTTTCTAGCCTACCAAAACGTTACCTAAACGATTTAATATTGAAATTGCAATATTCATATTTGGTTTAATACAATTTATAATAAAGATATCTAGAAGTCCCTCTAAAGTTTTATAGGTATATTACATATATTATGTGTATACAAACAAAAAATACAACAAAGAAATAATAAGTAGTAAGTAATATATTTTGGTAATCAACATTTTTCGGAAAACTTAACATACGATTGTTTCTTAAAAACGATGGTTACGGTATGGTCTTACGATGGTTTTCGTTATCAAGAGCGTTACAATGACAAAAATGAATTTGGACGGTTTTATCCAAAAGCATGACAGCTCAAATATTATAATTTTGGTACAGGAATGTGCAATTTTGGCACCAAGTGCTGGGAGTAACGCGAACAAGCAAAAATTATTTATAATACCCATTGAACAACTTTCTTAAAATGTTGCCTATACCAAGTTTCATTATTCAAGTTTATAAGGTATAAACTTGATACGATTTAAGTGAAAGAAACAAGTGATTTTTTTTATTTCAAACAATTTTTATTTTGGCAGAATTTTTGACCATAAAAACTTTAAAAAGAATTCGGTAAGGAATAAAAATGCAGTACGTTATACGTGAAATCATGTTTTTATACTCGTACAATAAATTAAATCATCTTTATAATAGTTACAAAAATATTTCTAAAAAATATCAAAGAGCGAATGGAGTGGAATGGTTGAAACACGTTGAGAAGGTCGTCCAACAGGTATTGGTATTGCATGAGGCTACGCGATGGATTTTTTAATAAGTGTGTGAGATGGTTATTGCTTGTACAAGAGGTATGAAGCAATGAGAGCTATAGCGGCGAGAGGGACAGAAGACACGATGGACGCAGCTCCATTGCAGCGGTCCTTGTCGCACACGCTGCAATGCTTAATCTGCTTGGTGTTGTCCATGGGCGAAGCCTTGGCAATGGTGTCCAAGAGATTGCAGGTCTGGTTTGGGTTGTTCGGGTTCGCGTCTAGGCAGGTGCGGACTGTTGTACCACTCTCTGTAAATAACAATTTTAGCAGTCATTAAAGTTATTGTAAAAGAAAACTTGAACATATAACTCTTGCTTGAGTCTTCCATCAAACGACTCATCGTGTTCCGGCTGGGGGCTTAACTAATTATTAGATGTTCTGTGGGGCTTAAGAGTCTAGTTCTTTCTTTATTTCGTTATTATTATTATTCTTCGCCGGCATAGAATCAGTGATGCCTTTGGTGTTACTGATGTCCATGGAATACGATAGCCTGATGGTAAGTACCAGATGGTCAGTTCGTTTGCCGTCTATTTCCATAAAAAAATTGGGCTTAAAAACTAAATATACGCTTTTATAGAGTCAGAAATGAAATTTTCAGGCAATCTTCAGATTAGATTCCACTGAATCCTGTAAAGTTTGATAGCCCTTTGATAACCAGATTTTTTTTTGTTTTGTCAGCATTACCCGTGCCGTAACGGTAATTTATAAAAGCGCAAACAATACTAACGCAAAACAATCTTGTGGCAATATCTTGGGGCGCCAGCCACGGTGTCCAAGATTTCTCGCGGTAAAATGTTCATCAAGTACCCTCGTACAAAGTTCACGGAATCCTGAGTGGCGCAGTCCTGAAATTAAGGAAAAAAGTTTATATTAGTAATTATATTCTGTATAAAAGATATACATATATCTTTTATACAGAATACATACAATGACTAACTATATACATATATAGATAGTCATTAAAGCTATTGTAAAGGAAACAAAATATCGCGATTCTTGCTTATTTTTTCCGGAATTAGTGTATGTCAAACACAGAAGCTAAAAGAGCAAAAAATAAGGCGATATCTGTAATTTTTTTTGCCATGCTGTGGAATATAATATTTTATGTATGTTACCGCAATAATAAGAAAATCACAAAATTGCAGATTTTTTTTTTACTTTGGACCCGTCAATTTAGTCAATAATAGGAACTCAATAATAGGAACTCAATATAAACTAATTCACAGTTCAACGGCTCGTTAGAGTATGCTCTAGGGCCCGTATTAATAAACCGATCCTAAAACTCTGCGATCTCTGATTTGATATGCTTAAATTATATGTAAAACATTTGTAAGATTTGAGATTACGTTCTTGAGCTGAAATGGGTTTATTAATACGTCTGTCGCCTCAAAAGGAAAGGCCCTTGAATGTTGGAGCCATAAATTAAAATATGAAATGTGATCTTACCACGATAGATTTGGAGCCTGGGAAGGGGTCCTTACACGAAGGATCAGATTGGGAGTTGCATTGGTAGCACTGCAGGCATGATCCTGGAATTAAAGTTTATCATCTTTTAATAACATTTAAAGACAGACAAAGTGAAGCCTGAAAGGTGATTATAACATACAATCAAATGTCTCTTAGGAAATAAACAGTAGATGATTTTTAAGATTCATTTTTAATAATAACAAACTTATAACCCTAAGCCTAAACAGTCAAAACCACATCCAATTCGGTTAACCCGTTTCTGAAATTAGAGGCCACAAATGCAGAAGATAAAAAATCTATAAATAATATCTATCTATTGCATTAATAAATACCTCCATTTATAGTTTTTACCAAATATCTTAGTAAAGACCGGAACCCAACAATCGATGGATGTAATGATTGACAGTCGGTATCAATAATCTATCTATCCCATACTAGCAGTAAAAAGCTACCATTCTGTACATATATCTGTAATTTTTCTGTTTCAATAACTTAAGATGGATAGAGCATACGATCTATGAATTCGATCTATTTTTCAGAGAATCTAACCCTACCATAGATATAATGCACATAAAAACACAATACTCTTTCAGTAACTTACTGTCAGTAATTCTTTAGCTTTAGCAAATTCTTTAGCTATCGATAGCAACTGTCCAATTTCATAACATTATTTCGACAGTAACCCAGTTTCATTGGAATACCGAGTTTAATAATAGATGTTTCCAACGGTTCCGCTATTATTAGTCTGGTGTCATGTTTGAGAGAGACAAACTATGTATGAAATAGTCAACAAAAGAAAATACTATGGTGTTGAAAGATAGATGCAGTTTACACTTCCCGTTTCTTTACTTTGTGTTAGAGTACCTACTTGCAGTATTTATTCTACTCCAGGTACTTAGAGATATGTGCGGAAAAATGAGCACGTAACATTTCCACGTAGTAGGTGTCAGTCGCTTAAAAGTATTTTGAAGATAGCGCTGCAGCGTATGACGTGAGCGTTTAAAGAAAGAGTTTTGTCTAGAGCCTCTAGTACTTGCTAAATGTAATTATAAAATGCCAAATAGCATCGTTATTTTAATGTGTAAATTTTCAGGAACAGATACGAGATTTTTCAACATTTTTCGACGTTTTCGGTTGGTCGTACCAAATTACTCTTTTGGTTTTGCATAGTGGTAAGGATCGCTTCGTATGTGAGCCCGATTCGCTTTTTAATCAGTTTTATTTAATACGTTATTATCTTTAGTTAGTAGTTAGCTTCTAAACGGATTTTCTTGAAATGAAAAAATAGGATATAGGGTATTTATTAATCTTATTATCCGAGAAAACGCGGGGAAAGCCGCGAGAAGAACGCTAATTTGTTACATATTTCTTTTCTATATATTTATTGAATTTCGGATATCGGCATTCTTTTCGCTGACTAGGTACCTGTCTAAGCAATATTAATTTTCAATTCATGACTGTACTTGACATTAGCTTCGGATTAGTACGGATTATAATGCATATTAAAGTACTAATCTGTCCCATTCTACTGTGTAATATTGTATTCTGTTTACTGAAATATTTAAATACGAGTGTTTGACTGATTCATCCATCAGCCCTTGACAGACGAATTTTGGATTAGTCACATTCAAAACTACATAACATAAACATAATTTTCTAAATCAACAAGAAAATAAACATTTCTAAAAATAAAATCCGGATTAGTCGATTCAGCACCAAAAATTTCATCATTCTCAAAATACACTATGAAATTGAACTTGATTTGGTCTTGGATTCACCAAAAATCAAATTATACGTCTACACTGAAGAAAACTCTTAACTACGCGAGATAAATTATGTCTAATAGATATTCATCTATGTGAAAGAAAAAGAAATGAATTTTCGCTAAGAAAGTTTTGCTCCACGTCTAAGGATATTCTCAGCTTCAGTGAACAAACAATGTTATTACCAGTCAAGAGTAAATTTATTGAAATGTTTTTGTGGTTCACGAATAACTATCCTATCGACCCTCGGAGTTCTTGTGACCATACTGGTATGTTGAGAAGAGACAAACAACGTAATTCCTTAATATAGTTCTGTAAGCATTCATTACTACTGGATATTTATTATTTTAGTTTGTTAGTTAGGTTGTATGTAAAATTTAAACCACATGCTTTTGGTTGATAGGTAGTAGGCACTTACCTTGTTTGTAAATAAAGTTATGAATTAAATATATGGACCATAGAAGGAAATTCATCTCCTTAGTAGGAAAGCTGATCTATGTAGGGATCTAACTCTCTATATTAATTTGTTTCCCATCTACCCAATATTTATTAGTATTATTAAAAGTAATCTTACAAAATGCAGTATTTAATTTGTTTTTCCACAGTTGCTGACTCAAAAATCGAACCAAAAATCGGAAAAAGATAATAAATATGTGGTCCTCCATGCAATGAAAAATGTCTAGCAAAGTTTTCATACATGTATCGGATCTAGGGTACAAACAAGTTAATAACGGTCGGATGGAATTGAATGCAGTTATAACTTGTCACGATCACTCGGTTGTTGCAAAGCAATTTATTTTGTATTTGTTTACTGAAGCTGTCTGTTTCATAGAAAACGGATGGAAAAATCCTCAGATAATCGTAAAATCCTATTATATGTTTATATTTAAATCTAAAGGGTGTTTCTGTGTGGCAAGACCTATTTCTTTGTAAAATTATAGGGATCGTTTCATTAGAATGTTTATATAGTGCTTATAAATGGGGTGGCCACCCCACTTTGTTATGAGTATAGTAGATATCATACAAAACTTTTGTTGGTTGTAGGATATAATATGTTGATTGTTGAAAAATAATATAATAAGGTATTTTCGACGCTAAAATATAATAAGATATTTTCGACGCAAATTCAACTGGCGCGCATTTCAACCCGTAGCGCAGAAAACAATAGTTTGTTTGTTAGTGAATTTGTTTGTTAATGAAAACTTCTAATTGATGAGGTTAATTAAACTTCAACTTAAATTACATCCTTCAACTTCAACTTACAATTCATAAAATGCATTATGAAATAAATTCAATCATTAAAATTCTATATGCACTGTATTTTCTCCCAAATTTCCCTTAAGTATTAACTATATTTTATTCAACTGTTCAATAGTACTGTTTCTTCAAAAATAATGTTGACATTCCTCCGTACAAAGGCAACCAACCATTCACATGTCGTCAATGAATGATGTCACTCTATTACACAGTTCACGCATGAAGTTGACCTCTAAACTCGTAAAGACAATTATTTGGTAAGTTTCTCGTCATGTCCTTAGGTCTCCTTCCTCTCATAGTATTTCGAGGTAAGATGATTCACCTATTGAAAAATTTAACAAACAAGTGTGTAATCTGAATTTACTGTGCGCTTTTGTAATGTAATTACGTATTAACTAAATTATCGCGTATTTCCTACCATTCAAGAAAAACAGAGTTACTCATACGAGTCATGTTATAGACATGACGAATTAGAATGAGTTTTTCTTGTATGGAACTAGCCGGCAAAGGAGCTGACGACCCACCCGATGATCAAAGGTCATTGTCGCCCATGGACATCATTAACACCAAAGGTATGATCGATGGGCTGCCGACCAAGAAAGAGAAAAAGAAGAAAGAAAGAAGTAGACCTATTTAGTAGTAATTATATGTAATATATACTAAGTGTAAGTACTTACACAATTGTTTGTTAAATTACATTATTTACTCGTATTCAATAGGTGAGTCATCTTACCTGGAAATACTATTAACGCTTAACACTATTACTTACTTACTTACTACTATATGTATATTTAACACTATATAAGTATCTTATAATGTTTACAAAGTTTTATTATTGACGCATTGCATTACTCGTAGTTTATAAGTTATCAAAATCGAATATCTATTCTCAGCTACTAAGGCGATCTCAAAGTTCAATATATTTTTAATTGCTTAACCCATTAATATGTGATATTGTTATATTGCCAGTAGGTAGATAAAAATATAGTTTCGATGTAATTTGTATACGTATTTGTGTACTTTTCACAGACATTGTTGTAATAGTCTTAAATGTAGAAAATATACATGAAGGTCAGTTTCATTTAATTACCAAGTTAAATTATTATCTTCGTTATAATAAAGCACCAATAATATTAATGATCTACCTATAATGGAGGAGATAGAAGAGGATGATAGGATTGATAGGAGGAATGACTCATATAGGGGAAAAGTTGAAAGTGTTCAGCGATATAACCAGTAAACAAATGGCACTAGTGTCACCACAGATATGGTAGATAACTCACCGCCTTGTATTTGACTGAGGAAGAAAAATACCATGCTGGATTACGTAATTCCTGTATTTACAAGCTACCACACTTATCCACGTCAAAAACCATGCCGTTTTCTGCCAGTAACTTCCGGACAGAAAAATAAAAAAAAATCTTCGTGAACAATAAATTATTGACAAAAATATATTGCTGTTATAACAATGGTCTTAAAGAAAATTTTCAAATGAAAACTTAATAGTCATGAAATTAAAATAAATGTTTATATGTGATGGGGTATTTTCATACTACATATAGAATAGGACTTGAGATCGGTACTACATGTAAGCCTATTTTATAATTGAATATGTAGCGACCCTACATTTGTAGATGAGCAACCCTGGTTTGGTTACCATAGTATTAGAGAATAACATGATTGTCATTCATTGTCAAGCTAGAAAAATAGCAAAATATTGTATTAATGAAAATATTGAAAATATAAGCATGCAAAGAGAAGGAATATAATTGTATTTTTATTGTAATTATCTGAGATCCCTGAGGCTATCCATATACATGACTTGATATGTACGGTAACGGTACTTTGAAAGCATTTAACTACATCAAGGTGTTTGTACCGTGAAAGAAATCATGTCAAAACATTAATCTAACCTTAATATAGGGTCATAACATAACTCGTATAAAAGCTTATAATAGTCGGTCCTACGAAGGTTATTTCTTGCTTAGTATGAATGAATAACGTTCATTTCTCGTGTATTCTGAGTTCATTAATTGGATATTTTTGTAGTACATTTCCACCTCAATTAATATACAAAATACTACGCGTTCACTTCAAGTTTGACCTTACCTCCCGCTCCGCTGCTCGTTCCGCTGCTCATTTTGTACGGACAGCAACTACCTACGTATTTTTGAGGTCCCGTGCGGCGCGTGAATTTCGAGTTTTTTGTTGATTTTGATGTTATTTTTGTTAAATTATTTTTCTATTGATTTATTTTACGTTTTGACGTGATAACGTTTATAAAGACGATGAGCCTGAAAGGCATTCACGAAAACCGAGTAACGGCCGCTCACGTCACGGAAGCGCGCGCAGCATTAGAGAGAGAGGCACGCTAGACCGGCCGTCTCTCTCCCACTCAAGCGTAATCGGTCCGCTTGGAAGGCATTCTCGAAAACGTGGTAACGAGCCTGCTCACGTCACGAGCCACAACGCGCGCAAAGTATCGAGAAAGAGATACGCTGAATAATAATAAAACGAAATATATATCTGTAATTTAATATGTAAAATTGTAATTTTCATTCTATTTCCCGTTCCTAATGTGCGAATTGACAATATTTATATCATAAATTATTCTTCTACGAAATAGACGTTATCACGTAAAACCATTGTCCGTAAACCGACTTTACAGACAAGCAATTTTTTTTGATTTGTGTCGCTACAATGACTAAAAGAGAAAAAGTCTTACACAGTGACAAACGTAATTTGTTATTAAAAGTTAGTAAAATTATTTGCTTACTTTTTTGCCTACAGTACCGTTAGGTGTGACATCGTAACAGTCGACGAGGGCAAAGTAAAGTAAACGCGTAGTAAGTTATTTACGTATTTTGTACACACGTCATTTTCTTCCGCCTTCCTTCCTTGCTTCCTCCACCGTTTCCGTAAGATGCTTTATTATCGAGGAGTAGAGACGTCGAAAGAAAATAGATTGTGTTTTAAATTAATTATAACAGTTACAAAACAAACTTCCTGCTTAGACAAAATTGGATGCGCCACTATTCATTCCAGGTTTTAATTTATTCACGGCCCAGCTCAGAGTCACTAACGGTTACTTAAATCGCTCTTTAGTACAGAATATGTATGGTGATTCTTTAATTCATTGTGCATTGATATCAACGATCACCAATGATGTTGATATAATATGTAATTACAATTCACTGCCCCAATGCTGGGCTCAGCTCAGGTAATATTGTGAGAGCTAAAGTGGCCGAAGGATATAAGTCTATCATGCTAGTCTTAAGGGGATTAGTAGACTTCACATGTCCTTGATAGCTTAGGGAAAAACTTTCAGACTCGAGTGAGGACTCGTGAGGTTACGTTCAATTATACCAAAACGTACCGAATTTCACAATATCCTCGGGCTTTCGGTATAAGTTTCCAATATTTTTATTTCCAAAACCAAACAGATAACAAAGAAAATCAGTTGTCAAACAATGAAGAAAAATATATTGTTTGAAATGACATTTAGGGGCACAAAACAAAAAAAAACAGCACTTACTCTAACTATCAGTAGTACAGGAAGTGACACATTCAAGCCAATTAACAGCAGTTGGACTAACTAACTAACTGTGTTACATCTTTACAATTTGACACAACTAATTAAAAAAATATACGCGAAACATAGTCGACATAGAGACGACATTTTCCTAAGTATTGACGTATTGAATCTTATTGCAATAGGTTTAAGGATTCTTATTGCAAGAACGACACAATACGTCTTGATGATCTCACCCTTCCATTTATAAAATATTGAGGCCACGATCAAACTAGTCACCTTCGACGTCCTATAGTAGAAATGAATGGAAAATTTCGTGCTGTGATGTGTGTGACTGAGTTACACATCACCTGTTCACTTCAGTGCACAATGCATAGATGTACAGTCAGCAAAATATGTTTGTTAGGTAGAAGTAGAATACATATTAGTTTGTGTTATTGTCAGTGTTAAATTATATCTTACGTATATAGCTAGCATTTCACATTGATAATAAGCCAAACATTAATCAGGAATCAAAATAATTATTCAAATAATATTTTGAAATGTTTAAAAACGTCATAAATGCTAAACTGTAATAAGTTTATTATTAAACGGTTACCTAATATTTACTGACAACTGTTATTAAAATATTTAGTATAATAAAATTATAATTAATTATACAGCCTCACGAAAGTCTAAAACATACCTACACTTAAACAGTGTCACAAAAATAATGTCGTTCTTTCATATTTAAACGTTTTCTTACGTGTGTTGATACAATTCCTTGGGAGTAATCTCTGTAGGCTTATTGATATATTATAATTATTATGTAAATTATGTGCCTTTCATTAGTGGAAATGTGTTTATGGGTTTTGATAATGATGGTAAATCTTCATCAAAATAATGCATACCCACATTGAAGTATAATGTCATAGAACAGACATTTCGAACAAAACGTGTGTCCCGCCCGGGAGGTTCGATTTTCAAAATTGAGATCTGTTTCTCCCACAGACATTTACTATCTATGTCTGTGGTTTCTCCTTTCAAAATCGGACGAATCCATTGAAGATTGAAGCCACGTGGCGCCAATGCATTGGGACATACATGGTGTTCGCGGTGTCGGTTCTATACGCTAGTAATAATACTTCAATGCATACCCATGATATATTCCCCAAAAAGCTTTTATTTACATAGTATTAGGAAGCTTTCTTAGGGGAAGATTTTTAAACCAACATCATTTCTTCTGCCAAGGGAACATTAAGCTTAAGCTATGAGCTGGCGATTCGCTGTGTATTGTATTTTTTGCGTATTTTTGGCATTCTTCCAAATTTTAACTGTGTACATTAACTTTTCTTGCTTAGTTAGAGACTAGACTCTAACAATGTCAGGACATAATTGGCCTTGCTACTAATTTACTTTTCTAATACAATTAAAACGATTCAAGATAAATGACGTCCCTGCTTGTAATGGTGATAAAATAATAGTAAAGAAAATACTCGTATATAATATTATGAGGAGTACTTCCCTATTGAGTAGTTTTGCTTAAAATAATAGTATAGGTTCAATTCTCGCTTGATTCAGAAATATATCTAATACCTTTAAATGAGCAATTCTTGTATATTTATATAATAAATTATATATTCTCAGAATCTCGGAAACGGCTTCAACGATTTTCATGAAATTTAGAATGCAGGGGGTTTCGGGGGCGATAAATCGATCTGGCTAGGATTCATTTAAAAAAAATCGTATTATCCGTGTTTTCAGGTAATGAAAAACTGCTACAATAGACTCTTCCTGACATCTATTGGCGAGTAGCAACACTAAAGCTATTCAGTAGATGGCGTCCGAGCAATGCTCAGTCATCCGGGTACTAAGACGGATAAGTGTATATTTTTATAGTTTGTTGTCGTTTGTTGTCTCTCACAACATAAACGAAATGGCTAGCACGAGCTAGACCAGGTATGAAATTGCAAACGTTAAAATAAAATACCTTTTACATGTAATGTAAGTTTGTGTCACATAAATGGATGTTCGGAGGTAATGAATTGCAAAGGAGAGCAGATCCATCTTAAGATTAATTTTCAACGGGACAGTTTGAGAGTAAAGTCACTTTAGACTTCTAGGACACAGTATGCTTTCAACTTAGTAACTTAATCGTATTTTTCAACTTTTATTTTTCAGCTACAGAAATATAGATGTACCTAGTTAACATGTGGAAAACGTGCATAACAACTTGATGTAGATATACCACAGATACATAGTACATACCTACATAGATAGATACATACATATAGACGTTTTTCTTTGCAGTTACAAGTGTAATGCAAAGAAATACATAATATTTATGTACCTACAGCAGATTTACACATATAATGGCGGACAAGATCCTCCTTTTGGAAGTCGATGACCTCTGTATTATGCATGATTTGATGTTGATGAAATTGAATTAATTTAATATAGAAAACACAGACAAACATACTCTTTAATTTATTGTAGCAGCATAGATAGGCTTTTAATAGCTCATAATCAAGGTTAACGTGTTTTTGTTCCATAGTAAATCCACTACGATGACATCATTGTATAAAAACGTAGTAGGTAGGTAGGTAACTACTAATAATATCTATGGATGTCCACCAATAATAAAAAGGTAGGTGCCTCTAACCTATGCTCTAACTACGTAGAGATTTTTTCTCGTGTTTGCTTTTAGTGAATTTCATATAGTCGTTTTTATTAATTACTCTATCTACGAGTATAAACAATATTCGAACAGTTAAGTAGCTAGGTACCTTGCATCTATTCACCTACTAGTTTAAAAAAATCATGGAAGTTTTGACAGACAGAATATTGGAAGCCCGTAGGTACTCAGTATTTCTCACTCCTAAATAAGTACAGGTACAAATAAAATCGTAAGAACAAACATTTATTTGACCCAAATGTCATTTCCTGACAAAATTCTCGCTCGCCAGTCTACGACAGAGGGGACACTAAAACTAACTTACTAAGTAAGGCAAGGTAAACCATGAAAATTTACTCAGTAATTACTTTTTTAATACGCGCGCTGAGTCATCGTCAAGTCAAGGTTGATGACATCACTACCTGTAGATCCATGGACAGCTTGCTACGAGTCACGATATTATCTTACGAGTTACAACGACTTATAACCCATAAACTTGTTTAACAAAAATAAGTACGTTAATTAGTTAATAAAGAAAAACATTAAGATAATAATAACGATATTGGGTTGGTAGACTATAATGTTATGCTGTAAAAATGGAAATAAAGAATTTCAAGAAAAAGAGAAGAGTGAATAGGCTAAGTTAATGTGCTCACCACCTTGGACGACATCTCCACTTACTATCAGGTGGGACTGTGTTCAATCATTAATTAACTTCTTTGTATAAAAAAATACTGGAACGTCATTGATAACAACATGTAATAAATTCGCGTGCAATTAATTTAATTAGTCTTTGTGATACTAAATTCTTTAAATATAATGCGAAGTTGATACGAAAACAAGTTTATTAACCGTCTACATTCACGATATGCCATTTATGATATAACTCAATAAGATTATGATTCAGATGACATCACATCCAAGTTTTACGTATTTATTTATATCCATGATCCAATATGCTTACGAGCTGTGACGTACCTAGTAAGTCTAAAATAATAATATCTCTTCTATTAACTCGGTTTTTGTTATCCATCATCTGCATTTCTACATTATTTTTAATTAGCTTTTTTTATGTGTCGTGTTAATAATCGTGTTATCAGGTTTTAAATAAATTTAATTAATATGTATTAAAATGAAAATCGTGGGTATAGTGAATTAAATTCTCTTATCGGCTGCAGCCATGCGTGTGAAATGGTGCTGTTATCGAAAATCTCTGATGTAAATAATTTTCCATGGAAGCTGTTTGATGCGAATCATCAGCTCATTACTTTTGCATTCGGTTGGATTACCTTTTGTGCAAAATCTATGTATTAATACATATGTGAAAATTGTAAATGAAATCTACCTCTATGAATTTCATTTCATAAAAATTTAATAATATAGAATAAACAATACCAAGTAGTTATTAGTTTTATATTAGTTATGGCATGGGGCATTGGGCCGAGAATTATAATGAACTACTCATACCAGAGGGTAAATATAAAATAAGACTAAGATTTATATACTTCTTCGCTCGACATAACGATTTCTGTCCTCGTTTACACTCCCGTTTATCTTTATATAGAAACAACAATGGTAGTGTAAGGTTCCGAATGAATTTTACACAGTTCGATAGTAAGTAGTTTGACGTGAGACTTTTAGAATAGAAAACAAATAGGAAAGAACTATTTGCCCGCTTGGAATACACTTTCAAAAGTTTAAATTAACGACTATGCCGTATATCTTACTACGACAGACACTATTCAATGTTGTATAGTTTCTTTTATTTTGTTGTAAATTCATAAAACTGTTACAATCAAGAATAAGTTAGGTATTGAGATCTGATTGGAGGATGATTGAGAGGAGGAGAGGAGAGGAGGAGGATTGAGAAACTTACCAACAATATAAAGAAGTCCTATTGTTGAAATAATTAAAAAAATAAGAATAAGGTCACCGAAATTTATAAATTGATATGAAACTAGGAAATCGCCCTCGCTTCGCTTCGGGAAAAATAGTAAAAAAATATATAATAATATAGCCTATGTCACCCGGGGATAGTGTAGCTTCCCAACTGAGTGAAAGAATTTTTCAAATCGGTTCGATAGTTTCAGAACCTATACAATGCAAACAAACAATCAAATCTTTCCTCTTTATAATATTAGTATAGATGACAAGACGCTAAAGTCACACGAAAATAATTTATAAACTTCGAAAAAAATTTTCAAAGGAAAAATTTTTGTTCCATAAACTGAAAAGCCATGATTTTGTAGCATGTAAACTGTCGAGAAAAACGTACATAAGCTACAGTTTAGTTTTTTTCTTTGACACAAAATATTGTATTGTACTTTTCCATATACTGCCGCCCCCCCTCGCGACGAATTTAATTTAATTAAAATTGACTGCAATGACGTAGTTTTTAATTTTGAAGAAAACCATGTAGAATGAGCGTGCATTGGCATCTACATTGGCATGACAGGGCCATGCATTCCCAGGTGTAATTCAGTATTTCCAGCTGTCTGCTACACAATTACAATTGAAGTCTGCTACGGATTAATTTAAGTGTAATATTTAGCTCAATTGTAATTTTGATGCTATAATACACGGACGTACAAAAAGAAGTCCGTGGTATAATAATATAATGTAGTTTTGTGTACTGTAGTTATAATTTAAATAAATGTTCTTTCTTTCTTTCTAATAGTAGTGACTGTATTAACTAAATTAAATTAAGTATTTAACAATTTGCATGTCCTGGTGGACAGAAAAAAGGTCTGTTTATAAACTGTCACTTTGATATCTTGTGCAAATAAATTAGGCCTATTATGATTATAAATAAATAAAATAAATAACACTTCACACTCTTAAGTCATAACCCCACATTAGGATCCATGACACATTAGTGTCGAGGAGCCATGAACAAAACACCAGACAGGACACTCACACCCAGACCGAGAACAGAAATTCAAACTCATCATTCAAATTTTCGCCTCGCTGGAAATCGAACCCAGGACCCTTGACGCGGCGATCCGGCTGGTAATCATTGCGCAATGGCACACGGGTCGGATTATGATTATACCAAAGGTATAGGTAATCAGAAGAAATGTGTTTAAATATTTAATGGGCATAAAAGCACCGTTCACTAAGAAGTAAAAACTAAGGTTCATGCTTATTGATCAGCTACACACTAGTTAAGCTTGGAGCAAGTCCAGCTAGGCTTTACAATAAAAACATTAGATTAGAGTATGTAGGGCGAATCGCCGCAAATCCCGCGATAATCGAACAGCGTTGGAGAACGGAGAACGGGCGTAAAACCATTAGCGAACTATTTTCGCGACTCCCAATGTAAACAACAATTGAAATAGCTTGTTCGAAAACATAACACGCTCTGTATAATAAATTTGCACACAATTGGGCAACAACTGGATAAATGTTACGATTTTCGCAAACTTTTTAACGGTTGAATAACACAAATATGTTGTTTGTTGATTTTTCGGGGAAGCTGGGTTACTGAGTTTCTAAATTATTAAAAAAATAGCTCATAACATAAACATTAATATATTATGCCAGCGAATACCTTAACCTTTTTAGTCCATAACTCTAACTAAGATCCATTTTAGAGGTAATTTAAGTACAAGGTGCTGCAGTAGAAAACACATTAAACTCCTTTAAGAACCAATAAAAATACGATTAGAACGATAAATATAAAGCAGTTAGAACGTTCTAGGTACGTCTTTATAATTTGTTATTTGAATAAATACCGTCAGCACAAACAACATTGTTGTTTGTGGTGCATTCACCTGAGCTAATCGCATTAGTGTAGGTTCGCGATAAAGCTGAATGTCTCGACCCTCGTCCTAATTCAATTAATAAGCTACTAAGCTTGACCAGTGACCACACATATTGTTGGATGTTGGTTCGCCACAGGATATGCGTCACGAAACCTTACAACCGTGGTAAAGAGGATGTGTTTTGCAAATTGTGAATTCGCTTTCCCCCTTTCCAATTGATATCGACGCTTGAAAGAAAAAATTTACTAAGCGACATTGAGCTAACTTTACAGGAGAGCAGTTTAAAGTTGACATAATGTAAATTATAACGTTCAATTTGACTCATCCAAACGAATGAAAACATAGTGGATGGTTATACATTATTGGATACATTATAGCTATCATCATTGATTGCATAAATTTTTTTGGGCGTGACTAACGTAGCAAGTGACATATCTACTTATTTAAGCCTCTGATTTGACTATAGTCACAGGTCCTGAAGGTCTCTCACAAGATTTATTTAAAGAAACTGAAAATTTAGAGCTATAATATATATAATTTTTTTTATGAGCCAATATCATCCTGAATGAGTCTGTTGATTACTTTGTCAATATTTTACAATTGAAAACTATAACATGAACATTTTAAGTATTTCAAACAATTATCATGTCCATTCGTAGTAAGGCTTCGTTGAAACAATGGTGTAGTTTGACTTTCAAAAAGAGTATGTAAACCAAACCAATTTTGAATAACAATCAAATTTAATTTTGGGTATGTTTCAGGAAAAGCTATAAAATTATGTATGCACAAATTATACACAGTACCCGGATGACCGAGCTTTGCTCGGTTTAGTGTTGCTTAACAACGCCATTTACTGAAGTAGCTTTAGTATTGCTACTTGCCAATAGATGTTAGGAAGAGTATATTGTAGAAGTTTAACATTGCCTGAAAACACCGATAAAACGACATTTTCTAAAAATGAATCCTAGCTAGAACGATTTATCGCCCCCGAAACCCCCTATATACTAAATTTCATGAAAATCGTTAGAGCCGATTCCGAGATTATATTTAAATATATACAAGAATTGCTCGTTTAAAGGTATTAGATAAATGTCAATGTGAAAAAATCCTTTGACACTTACAGTCGAATTTTGACCGCAGAGCGGGTTGCCAGTTTGTTTTTAATAAAGATTATACTGTCAAAGTTAAGTAACAAGTTTTTAAACGTCGCCTCGTTGATGTGCAGCCTCGCAACAATTTTGCAACAAGTTTCTTAAATCTCGTTACACGACATTTGTGTTAAAACTAGATTTTAAGTTTTGAAATAAGTTGTTTGAAACAGGTTGGACGGATCTGGGGATCAAGGGCCTCAACCCTTCCTTAAGTCCTGCACAGTTTTCTTAAATTACCCGCGGAATGGTAGATTTGTCCGTTGAAATATTGAAAGCAGTCTAAAAACATGTTTGCCGTTATTATGTTGTTAATTTGTATTACAGAGGACGTCTTTCGTTGGCTATTATTATATCAAAATTTTTGGGCCCGAAAGTAACTGAACCGTGCTAACTAATTTTATTATCTCTTTTCGTATAAGTGGAGAACATAAAAAACTGTCAAATGATCTTTGAATAATTAACTTCCATAAAGCTGCGTCAAAAAGAATAGTTAAAAGATAATTATTAGTGTCTATCCACACAAATAGGTATCTATGCTATGATTAAAAGTTTGTAAAGTTTAACTGGGGAGGAACAACAACTAATGTGATATTAATAGTAAATCAATTTTATAAACCAGTATTAAATGCGCAGTTGATCGTCAAAAAAGTAGAAACAAAATATACGTTATAACTGATAAGTTGCTAAGTTGCTATTCTTGCTACTCATGTGGACTGAGATGGAACGCCTCATTTGTGTGAAGAAACTATCACAAGCTTTAGTGAAAGAAAACATCGGGTTGAAAACTGCTCATCTGTGAATCCTACTAATATTAAATAAATAAATAAATAACGCATCACACTCATAGCGCTACACTAGGATTCCCTGTGTCGTGGATACCATGTACACAGAGAAATGGACATTCACACCCAGATCGAGAACAGAAATTCAAGCTCATCATTCAAATTTCCGCCTCGCTGGAAATCGAACCCAGGATCCTTGGCGCGACGATCCAGCATGAATGTTTATTACTCTTTTACGCAAAAAAACTGGATTGATTTTCTTTGGAGGCCATGTTCTTTTCTATAATTAAATTTATTATTCCCCTGATTATTTTTCAGGGACCTTGATTTTTTTCATTGCAATAAATTATAATAATAAACAAATATCACTATAATAAACATATAACATTCCTGAATAATGAAAATATACTAAATACATTTTTATTATAACGTAATATCTATAACATAATTCATATTTCTATTTATTTTGCTGTGCCACTGCTTTCATGACACCGATACAGTAGTCGGCGAACTTTGGTCCTGAAGCTGAACGTTCCCCAACCAGAAAGGCCATGTTCACACAGTATTCACACAGTATTACTTTAATTAAAACCTTCAACTCATTTCACATTTTTTTCCAAAAAGAGAAAAAAAGTAGCATGAAAAATGTATATTCCAAGTGCTCCATAAATATAATAATATGTCATTTGGATTCGTATTCGGGACAAGCCGACCGGCGCCTCATTAACGCGCCACCGGATCCCCTTATTTTATGTCTTCGTACGTACGTAGCGGACGGCCTTGCCCAGATATATTTATTGCCAGTATGACCTAACTTGCCTTTTAACAGAATAAATAAATAATAATCCCTTACGCTCTGGGATTTGCAGACAGCATGAATAATGGTTAAGATATTTGAAGTCAAGATTTTTGTCTGACGCATATTTTTGAATCCAAAGATTATATAGCTACCAATTTCGTCGTGGGCCCCTTATTACATGGGTCGTAGAGGGCACATGGAATATTGTTTACATCAGTCACTACTGGCTATAAACGATAATTATAAAGATAATATTTCTGATGCAGATAATGAAAATCCGATAACGTACCGAAATCGCCGGTCACTTTTTATGATGTTCATTAGTAAACATTGTCCAATGTCCACGGATCAAATGTACAGTCCTTAACGAATTCAAGAATGTATAAAAGCAGAAAAAGAAGAAAACAGTCATAAGATGAACATTAATTATTTTTCTTAAATGTGGTCGAATTTCGATTATTGGGACACTTTGCAATAAGAAATTTTTTTAAAATTATTGTAATAAATTAAAAAAAATAACGCTTCACACTCATAGCCCCACACTAGGATTCCCTGTGTCGTGGGTGCCATGGACAACACACAAGACAAGGACATTCACACCCAGACCGAGAACAGAAATTCAAACTCATCATTCAAACTTCCGCCTCGTTGGGAATCGAACCCAGGACCCTTGGCACTGCGATCCGGCATTGTAACCACATAACAGGTCATGGTAACAAGTCGTAAAAATTACATTGTACCAATGCGGTACCTATTTCGTGTCGTAATTATAACTAAAACCGTAAATAATAATCTCAAATCAGAAAATAATCTTCCATCTGTGCGGTTAGAGTATAAAATATTGTTTCAAAGTTAAAACAATAAACTGAGATTGAGACTGAGACTGAAAAATATTACTATGTACTATGTAGGTATACAAATAATAATTATTATCATCCCTAGAATCTAAGATACAATTTATAAGATTTTTTAGCAATAAAGGGTACTTGCAGGAAACTAGTTCGGAATTTTCCATAACAACATTTTAAACGCATTTTTAAGTTTTTATAAATTTGTTAAATAATGCACAAAATAAGAACATGAAATTATGTCCATTGGATTTTGTTTTTAAAAAGAAATCAAAATGCAACCCGATTAAAGAAACAAAAAAAAGCGATACAAAAAATAATTCCAAATTTAAAAATTAAAGAACGTACCAATTTCGACCACTGCCAACAGGACAGCGAAAGCTAGGGCAGTTCCACTTCGAGCCATTTTTAACTTGTAATGATGTTAACAGAACGAGCGAACACTGAGAGTGGGTAAATGCGACTGATCGGTCTCTTCGGTCCCGTCAGAACGACGCCGGACCGCTCACATGCGTAGGGTGTCTGTTATCCATCAGTAGATGAGGATAGTTTGTTTACTTCAAATATACTTCTATCGTTTTTCTTGTTTGTTGACTTGACTTTGACTTCAGGCCTCTTTTTCAAAGGTAATGCGTTGTAATACAGCAATAATCTGGATTGGTTGCCTGATGATATGACACAAGTCGATTTTCAGAATCTCAACCAGCTCAAAATTCCAAATTTGTTGCAATGCACAGAAACTTAAGACCAAGCAAAGGAACTCAAAAATATTTTGATAGTTTTTGACCGACTTCAGAAAAGGAGGTATTTATGAACAGCAACAAATTCTCCACCAATCCTCACTGGACCAGCGTTTTTTTTTTTTTTTTTTTTAATTTATTTCAAAGGGAATTTGTCGCTGAGCGACCACATCATCCCGTACAGGATAGGCAATAACATAGCATACAAATAAAAATAACAATTAAAAACACGAGACAATCAGCATACAACTCCAAATTAACTAATTAGCGATTTGCAAGACCCAAAACAGCCAGCCTGCACAATATCTTGGCCTCCTCCGACATGGGAGAGGCCAAAATACTGTTAAGCAGGCCAATCTGCATGGTTCTTGCCAAGTACAACGATCTTACAGATTCTGTCCGCACACAGACCAGCGTGGTGGAGTGCTCTAGGCCTTTTCAAAAGGATAAACCCGTGCTCAGCAGTGTGCTGTTAAATGGTCGAAGTCTTAAAAAAAGTTATCTTAAAAGTATGAAATAATAAATAAACTAGCCCTACACCGAACTAAAACAAAACTGTAGACCGTATTAAAACAATCAGCCTAATAGGAGATATTACTGCAAAGCTTTGGTGCCAGAATGCAGCACCCTGCACCAGCATATATCGTAAACATAATTTTTGACAAATTGTTCAAAGCGTGGCTAAAATTGCGTATTATTCTTCAGTAATGCATCAATGTAGTGTATTTGGATGTAGCAATAAAGGGACCCATTCATTTCCAAAACAAAATGTGCGAAAACTATGGGAAGTGGCGTGGCAACACACAGAAGCATGCAGAAAAATTACTCAAAAATATGTTCAGCATATTTTAAGCTCGAAGATTTCATAAAAACTGTAAAGTATTAAGAATTATAGATTAATCTTCATTTTTATCACTTAACCTAAAATCTTGTAATTTCGGAATACATCAGGTGCGTTAAAAAAGGAGTAGAGCCTACAATTTTGTATGAGTTTTCATTTATATCTTTAAATTTATCGATTTCTGTTTAGTGTAATATCGTTGTCAAAGTAACTACTTCTCAGGCTAATTAATTTGAGCCTGAAAGAAGTCAATTTTGTGTAATTAGTTTAATAGAAATTAAGTTTGGATGTGTTTCAATTATCACAACTCAATTAATTATCCTTAATATCGTACCTTTCCAACAAATCTTTATTTTTTCCTTCAAACTCGCACTACGTTCTCGCAGCAGTTTCTTTAGATCATTCAATTTGGCCTTAGAATGCTATCATATCATAAAGTATAAATGCAATATAGTGTAATATATAAGAATAATTATATAATTAATTTGATATGTAAGTTTTTACATAGAGTTTTTATATTTTAACAACATTAGTGCAAACATAAATGCACCATAATGTCTGTTTGTTTACTGTATGTGCTGGTGGCGCCATCTACGTAATGACGAACTTTGAAAATATTCCTTATTTAATAATTTATACCTTTGAAGTCGATTCTTTTGTATTTTTTAACGATCAATTTATAAAACCGTAGTCAGATTCAGAGCAGTAACATTTAGGTACTTTGAAACTAAGTATTGCCGTAAGCAACTAAGTATTCTAGTAATAAAACGATAAAATTATATAAAAATAGTAACGTGATTATGTAAGTCTACAATGTAAGTTCAACAATGAATACCAAAACAGTCGTTTGATTTAGCTCAGTTTAATACTTGCATAACGTAGCTCATAATGTTTACAAACTAATACTCAAAATATTGCTAAATAAAAATAATTTTAAACGCGCTTATGTGTTTCCTATTTTATTATTAAAGAGTTCTATAACATACAATAACATGAAACTTAAAATACGAATAACTAACCTCAAGCTGATTTCTTTCCTTTTTCTGGGATACATAGATATTACTCCATAATGTTCATTGTTTTTGCATGACAGACAAGTGCCAAAAATATATTAGCTTGTGTATCGAATAAGTATACATCTAGATTTTCAAACCAATATGTTCATACAGATATCGTCACATTTTTATTATTTTTGTATATTATGATTTATACTTGCAAAGATTTGGTCAACCTAACTTCGTCTTACGCATAAGTGTTATTCCTATGTTTCTTGCAATAGCCCTAATAAAAGTTGATATTTGGGAATTAAGCTTTCGACTAATCGTCGAGCCTCACAGTGTTTACAACCCTCATTTCACTTATTGCATTAATCAATATTAACCCTCTCGATATGTGGATTGGTAAGTGAAACACTTATGTTTTGAAGTAGTTGTTATCTTATGTAGGCAGTCTTGGATTTGTCAAAAGGCCGTATAGGCCGCGCTAATAAATAAATAAATAAATAAATTATTTTAGAAAGGTACATGGGGCAGCGGAAATAAATTGGCCTACACTCATAAAAAATATAAATCTGGCATTGTATGTAGGTCATTCACAAACTAAAAAAAAGTAATATTATAAGGTCATTGGTACTTAAACGCTAATCAGTAGAATCATAGAATCGTAATATAATAATAGAATATAAGGATCATAGTCGCGTAGTAGACTAAAGGAATCATAGAATCGTAATAGAACAACGAGATAACAGTCACATAGTAGATCAAAGGAATCATAGAATAGTAAAAGACCAAAGGGATCACAGTCGCGTAGTAGACCAAAGAAATCAGAATCGTAATAGACCTAAGGGATCACAGACACATATTAGATCAAAGAAATCATAGAATCGTAATAGACCAAAGGGATCATAGAAGCATAATAGATCAATGGGATAACTAAGCCTAGAGGAGCGGGAAACCCGATTAAATTAACTGCCTCTCTGACAGCGGAACAGAAACCAGTCAAAATATTTGCCGGAATACTCTACTCGTAGTAGAAGTGTTAGGGTAAAGATAGATTAATTGCTTTACCTTAAAAGCAAAGCAACAATCCATAATTGTCCCACTGCTGGGCTCGGGGTCTCCTCTCACAATGTGAGGGGTACAGGCCATAGGCCATAGGCCTTTACCTTACCACTATTATACAAAGAAAAGTGTTTCCAAAATTAGTGTTTCCAATCCATCATGATCATTATTACCTAACGCTCTCCCCGTCTGTTACAACAGTAAGTAAGGTACACCTTACTTATGAGTGTAATACAGTATTTTCAATTCAATTCAATTCAATAATTATCCTACCCGTTTCCCAACTTTATTTGGGGTCGGCACAATGTTATCTAGCTTAAACGTTACCCGGATGACCAAGCGTTGCTCGGTTTAGTGTAGCTTAACAACGCCATCTACTGAAGCAGCTTTAGTTTATCGTAGTTCTATTGCTACTAAAGTAGCTTTGGTGTTGCTACTCGCCAATAGATGTCAGGAAGAGTCTATTGTAGCAGTTTTTCATTGCCTGAAAACACGGATAAAACGACATTTTTAAAATATGAGTCCTAGCCAGATCGATTTATTGCTCCTGAAACCCCTGCATACTAAATTTCATGAAAATCGTTGGAGCCGTTTCCGAGACTCCCAGAATATATACAAGAATTGCTCGTATAAAGGGTATTAGATAGATAATGTGTCTTTACACGTCTTGTGTATATCTATGAGAAGTTTATTTAGTATAGAGAGTCAGTCAGTAGTTAAATCGCTCCTTAGTACAGAATTTGTATTGCGATTACTTGTACTAAGGAGCGATTTAAGTAAGCGTTAAGTGACTCTGCGGCAGTAAGTACATATTGTCAAGTAAAACATGTGTCCGTCTGACACAAACTGCTGTTAATTAGATTTATTCATACCTATTACTAAATGGTTAGTGTGTGTGTGGTAATTTTTACAAGAAGTGCCTAGTGCTATGATCATACAATACCCTAGCTTACTACTATTAAAAACAAGCATTAGAATACCTATGTTGTTATGAGTAGGTAGGTACATACTATTCATTCTTAAGGTGAGCTCATTCACACATAACTTGGCAAGTGACTCAACTAAGTTTTCAAATATTATTGTATTTACATTCAAAATTTAAATAAGCAAGGGAAATAGTATGTAGGATAGGATAATCTATGGAAATGTAGCTATGTACATCATTTCAGTGTTTTCCAGTAAATATTTTTTGTGATAAGTACAACAAAAGAAAATTCTTTCCATGGCCTTTCACACTATATTTAGAACTACAGATCTAATTGACTCAACCTTGAAACACATTGGCTTCACCCTTATCAAAATTCAGTTCTGTTGGTGGTTATATCTAGAATAGATGAGTTGAGGAAACTCCTCAAATATACGTATGCTACTTTTGATTTGTTTTTCGAAGACTGTTTCTTTGAAGATGGTTTTCTTTTGTAAAATTTTGATTGCAAATATTTAACCGAAACAAACACAATTGTGAGTTGTGTGTGCCAACTCCCAGTGTATTTTAAATATACCTACTGAGTATAAAGGCTTTAGTTATGTTCCTCGACCTATATCTTAAGAAGTAATGAAGCTCTTGAATAAGAAGCTCGAGATAATCTATGGAAATGTGGGTATATCATTTCAGTGTTTTCCAGTAAATATTTTTTGTAATACAACAAAAGAAAATTCTTTCCATGACTTTTCACACTAAATGAAAACCTCTTTCTTTGCAACCACGTTGTGGCCTCATAAGACTTCCGGTAGATGAAAAATTACAAACTTTAAGAGAGAATCTTGTAAATTTCTGAAAACGGGTCGCTCGATAAAGCTTGGCAGACACCTTTTTGAGTTCGGTGTAAATAAGTTGCATACAATTATGCTCAATGCCACTAAGTGTTTGCCAAACAAGTACAGGATGGTTTGGCCTTCACGCTTCTTCAAAGGTTATTAAGTTACTTGATACAATTTTAAATATGGAACTAAGTTAATCGGCTGAAGTTGAAGGTACAGTTGCAATGTGTAACGGGCCAATGGATTCGGCCCCTACATTTATGTATATTCTTACTCTCAGAATAAAGAATAAACTTCCTACTGTCATATATATTTATTTGTGCGCAGAGGTAGTCGAATGCTGATTCATTTTTATTCATGACCGCATAGGGCCCGGCTAAGTGTCTTCCATACAAGTATACCGTTACAAACCCGAAGCTTGGGCCAGCATTATGTAATGTGACATTGAATTGAAGAGTGGGCACCTTGTTAAGGACACTTACATAACGATCCGTGTGACAATGAATATGATATAGAATGTTCTGGTGATGTTAGGTTTGCGCAAGGTTTGCGTATGAAAGATGATTAATAAATTATTGGAAATTGAAGAGGCTTTATGTACATTTGTCTATAAGCCTTCTTAAAGTATGTCTGATATTTTTAAGACATTTTTAAGACAACGAAAAGCAGGAAAATGAGTATAAACAAGTAAAAGAAAAAGGAGTAGAAAAAACAAATATGATGAAACGAACACTTTTAATTATTATTAGATACGTTGAAGAACGAAGGCCAATACACTGAGTATGACTTCACACCTCTAGCCGGAGCGTAGAATTTCAGAAGATATTCTGTAATACTGATGTAACGACTTCTCTGTTCTCTGTTTAAACCAAAGGTCGACTGGCAGATAATGCTTATAGTATTGTCCACCTTTTGTACCACTAAAGCGTAAATAAATAAATAACTGATCATGTCCTGCTATTTCCTCTATTCTAAGAAACGAAGATCAAATACCATTGTCCGATCATTGGGTAAAGTTAAAACAAATTTGTCAGAGTGTACCAATGCAAGAGAGCTTGACTCGGGTAAGGATGAACGAAGTCTTTTGCATATTTTCGTATATTTATAATATATTTTATACGTAATATAAAAAAATATACTTTTTGTATATAATATGTACATCGGTTGGGACTATCAAGGACGAACTTAGTATGTACATGTAAATATAATACGAATTCATTAGTGATATTGATGTAAACAAATATCCCGATGTGAATAAAAGAGTAGACGATATTAAGTGGCCTCTACCACCTTAACATCATGGAGGTATAGGTGATTAAACATGAAGCTTCAGTTTTAGCCAGCACAGAGGCAAGAATGTGAGTTTTGGACTTAAGGATGATTCACCTATCCCCCTTAAACCGCGTTCTATTTTACTATACAGCCATTATCAACTGGGGATCTAGGTCAATTCTACCTTAATTAGTTTCCTGTCAACCACGACCTACAGATAATAAATGAGATTTGAGTCCATCGATAGTCTATAAGCGACTTTAAAAATCCGTTTACGTTGGACTATTACTTTTTTACGTATATTAATCAAGTACTTAGCGTACTTTTTGTAAGGCCAATTCTGCGGAAAGCATAGACATATTTAAGACGATAAATCTATGAATAACTAATTGAATGAACGCTTACGTTCATACCACAGATACCCTTAAGATTTCATCTCCTACAACTTGGACAACACAAATAAAACACCACAAACACGAGACAAAAGAAATAAATATATCTGTTACCAGTCTGTCCGGAAGACTTGCCCAACAGGGGCCCGATAATGGTTCGAGCCTCAAATAAATACAAGTACTTAGATTAAGTGTCATTGTATTGTACGTGATGCGTTACGCTCTCGCGTCATCTAATCGCTTCAACGCTGTGTTACCCACAGACAATGAATCGGGACCTCGGTGGCATCAATTACTTTTTTATTTAAATAAACTATAAATGAGCAGACCATCCTGGTAAGTGGTCTACGACAACCATCAGTAACACCAAGGTTATGGACATACCGAAGGGATAACAGGGAGGGCATCAGTACTCCTCTAGGTTAGGTTTCAATTGAACTCACTGTTTATGTAATTATTTTAATGCATTTTTCACTAAAAAGGCACTTGATTTGTTAGAAAAACACAATATAAAATGAAGCATACAAAAATAATAACTTACTGATATCACAACAAAAAGTTTCATACACCTGTTTGTTTGTGGTTGCTAGGCAACCAACACAATGTTTACATCGAGTCCAAACCATTTGGTAGATTTTGTATGCTTACCAATATACGTTTGTCCTGTCGCCCATCATTTCTTAGTTATGGGTTAATTCTGACTGATTTTCCCTGTGAAAGAAGCTGGGCGCGCTCATGCTAAAGGCATCATCGGTTGATAAATGACAATAAAATATAACAGAATTGTAAAGACCTCTTCTTTTTTTCAAATCGGTTAAACATTTCATACTCGATGTTAGAGAGTGGTAGTCAACAGTTGATCACCAAGTAAGTAACTGGATAAAGAGATCCAGAAGCGTATTAATTGTATGTAACGTAAAAGATGGTGAACCAGAAATTGGGAAAACCAAAATGAAAGAAATATATAAAACAAACCTGTGAATTGTGTGACAATGCCGATGCAATGTATGTTTTAAGTAAGGATAAAGTGGATCGTACTTAATAATATCGACGTTGAAGAAACATTGATGACCAATAAGGGAACGATGAAGCGGTTTGTTTTTAAAACGAAGTTTAATAAAGTCTTACGAAGGACAATTTGGATAATTGGAGAAAGTCACAGTTAATGTCTAAAAGCCTAAGCAAAATATTTCTGAAGTCTAACTAGGAACCCGAAGTCAAAAATTCATTATCTAGCGTTAAATTCGTCAACTAATATGAAAATGTCCCATTTACTGCCAAATGCGATTAGTGGAACAAAAAGAGTTGCATAATTCTTATCTCGCTCTGTCAAAAATCACTTTGTGATAATTTATGTCCATAAATTGCAGTTTTCGTTCCAATTCCTGGGATTTAAGGCACTTTTAACGTAATTACTGGCAACTTACCAAAGGTTTAAAGTTAGTTAACAATGCGTAGTTTTAGTACCTACACTACTACAGTGTCTCCTGAAGTCCTGACCCATTAATATAAGGTACGGGCCTTTCCTTCGAAAAATGTTTGTTGTCTAGAAGAGCCTGGTTATGTTTAATTTTCTCTTAGTCTCAATACGATTGAAAACCTCACACTGGTTGTCCCAATAAGAAAATTTGCAAGTGTGAAATTTTAATATGAAATTATTTGGAAAATTTATAATGACTACGTAGATATACAACGGATACTTGCAATGTTATTTCATTTAATTTTATTACAGTGATACGAAGTGAGTATAAAATTATTTTCTTCCAGATTTTCAACGTTTTTGCACTTCTCAGTAGAACAATAGATTCCTATCGGCGAAACAATGGCCAAAGAATGAAATCAGTGCCAATTCTTAACAACTGGCTTACACGGTTTACACCTGTTGCTACATGACTGAGTCATTGATACTTGTATTGTTAGTGAACATTTACACCTAAACGTATTAGACCAATTAATCATCATAGACAATTATTAGATCATTAGTGTATAATCAAATATCATCATCATTAAGATAACTTGTTCCATTGTTAGCATGAAACTTCTTTTAGGTAAGGAAGGGACTCTGACTCAGTAATGCATCACACTATTAGCCCTAATAGTTGAGTGGGAGATTATTAAAACTATGACTAATTACCTCTGAACATTTAAGCATTCTGGCTAAGTACTCACTTTTTTGTTTTTCTTTAGTAAAGGCAATAACACTGTTCACCCCTACATTATGTAAAGTACCGACACTTTGACTAATGAACAAGTTACTGACGTAACAAGCGATTTAGGGTTGCGTCTCAGTGTGCGTTTTAAATGATGTCATATCTGATGTCATTGCTGTCTTGGGTCAGAAATGTGGCTTCTAGTCGCTCATGGCCATCATCGGTTCAAGTAACAAAAGAAAAGTTAATGCGATTCGGCAAATGCATAAAATATTGGTTTAATGTGGTACTGTGGTAAGTAATCGCAAAGGAAAGTGATAAGTTTCAAAAATAATTTCTAAGAAAAGAATTTAAATGTTAAGCAAATACTTTAAAAACCTTTTGCAAGTACATATGTATGTACTATGATTGTGGGAAGTGATAGGTTTCAAAATTAATTTCTAAGAGAAGATTTTAAATGTTAAAGCAAGCACTTTAAAACCTTTTGTACTATGACCGTGTATGGGAAACGTTGCCCATGTACATTTTCCATGAGGGTAGCACGAGTCTATTTGTCGACTTGTTTAAAAAATTTCACAAAATTCAATAAAAAAACTATAAAACCACCAGCCCTGTTCAACTATTGTGTGGTAGCGGTAGATTATCGCGACATCGATAATACCCGCACACCTTGCATGGCTAATAAGTGTGTGGACTATAAATATGCTGACCCCTACAGCTTTAAGGTCTCCAGTAAAACGAAAATAAGTTTTACGAGTATCTGTGGTACTATTTTTATTTTACACAACCAGCGCGAACTATGAAACTAGCATGGTCTATGAAACTTCAGTGTTTCGTGATTTAGGATTATGCAATTAAATCGGGAAACTCAAGTTTTTACGATTTCTGTAAACTAATTTACACCCGACGCAATGTACTAGAATATTATATTAACCGAACTATCTGTATTGCCTCTAAAATGTATCCTTTTTGACGTGTCTGTCTGCGTGACATCGTAGCTCCGAAACATATTAAGGACCGATTTTGATCCGTTTCTGTTTTGTAAGCTAACTTGACTAACGCTACAATTATATACGAGAAAACTTATTAGGTGCCTAATTTTAGAGCATTTCTACGGTTCTGGTCTGGATGATCTAGCTATCTAATTCTATACCATTGACTTTACTATCAATCGAACTTCAAAAGAAGGATTCCTCTTGCCTCTTCCGTGATGCAGTAGGGTAAAACAGGGAAAGATGCCTTAGTCAATAGCTTGGTAAGAGTCACTTCCTACAAAAATGCTATTATACCCTGTAAAACTTGTAAACTTACAGAATACCTAAACACGCGTACGACATAGTTTTATCAATGGGGGAATCATGAGACGGAACAGGCAAGCCGGCGCCACTAGTCCTATCTAAGTGGGTCGATGGTGTTGTTTATAAAATCCACCCCTGTCCGACCTTGTTCCTTAATGTCGCAACACGTCCATGGTAAATGGCAGCCGTTTCGGAAATATTCATGACACTATTCCGTCGAATTGTTCCGGCTATTACCAAGATATACCTAATGTACCTATACCTAAGTAAAACCATGAAAGTTGTTTACTAAAGAATCGTTGATTTTAAATGAAATAAATAAAGGCTAGCTGGCTTCAACCTATTAATGGCCCACCACCACGGTAAAGATTATCGTGCCACTACTACGCACGACCTACTTAAATTTTATGAGTTTCTCGTTATGTAAAAACAGAACGCAATTTTGTGTTAGTATGTAGGTATTCCGCTGGATTCAGAAGGCTCAGGACCGGTTAGAGTGGCGCAAGTTAGGGGAGACCTATGTCCAGCAGTGGACCTCCAAGGGCTGATGGATGGATGGATGTAGGTATTTAAAAACTGTTTTTCCTTGTAGAGAAATTGAAGCAGTAGTAACTGTTGTTTTCGAGGGATTGCTTCCTGAAAACGAAAACGAAAAACACACTAGCCGGTAGCCTGTGAATTGGAGCTATAAAATGCGTCTTGCAGAAATTATGTACCGGAAGAATTAATCAACTTTGTCAGAAAAATATAAGCAATCTGTGCTAAGGGTCTTTTCATTCTCAGAAGGACATAATTGCATAAATACATTGCAAATATAGGCCTAAAAGACGACAATTTTATCACTTTTTCCTTATCTCAAAACTTATTGACTGTAGGTGGAATGACATCATTATCTAGAACCTACTGTGATCTTTTAACACGTTAAGTGCGAAGCGAGGCCTAAATCACCCCTGATGCAACTTCCCTGTGGTGCGGCAAGCAAAAAAGTGAATTTCTCTGTCGTGCGAATGGCATAGCTTTGGTTTGGTCCAGTGTAGGAAAGAGATAAATATATATTTGAGATCACTAATGGTTCCGGACTCGGTGGTGTACCTACCTTGGTACCGGATGTCTTAGGCCTCGTGCCGCACTGAATTAATATAATTTTAATGCAGTGCGGAACGAGGCTAAAACGTCCCATATCCCCCCTGACCTCGTACCGCACTCAACGCGAGCTTCCCGCGACCAGTGTTGTGCATCACGTCGATTGGAGAGCACGTCCTTTTACAGCGCCGAACATGTCTAAACGATGTCGGAAGAAGTTACATTTTTGTTATTTTTCAGCACCTGAAAGCGCACGCCATTGCCTCGAAAAGGGTGAAAAAAGGAGAAGATGTGTTGGTTGTTACCAAAAACTACGCACATTTTTACCATCTCGTGAAGCTGATAAAAAATCCAAAAAGATTTTGACTCAGTGCACTCAGTGCAAAAAATCTTATTGTCTACCCTGTTTCAATGAAAAACACTCATAAATAAGTACAACATATATATTGAGATTTTTATAAAAAAGTATATTGATACTGATTTTTTAATGTTAATTCAAGTTCTAATAATTGTATTTTTAAAGCCCGAGGCAGAATAAATAGGACAGTTTCTTTTCTACTTCTGGTTGCTTTTTTTTTCTATTCTGTGAACCGCATTAAGATTTTCATATACAAATAGAAAGATAAACCTTATGCATAAACCGTAATCCATTATTTTCCAATAATAAGTCTGTAATAGGTGCCTCTTAATGGTATAGAATGGAACGCTTCGTGCGCGAGTCCGACTCGCACTTGGCCGGTTTTTTTTTCTTTATGGCGCCTTCAAGCACAATTTAGATTATTTAAAAAAAAATGTATCCTTTGATAGCTTTGTGTTGTTTTGCCAGGTTTTGCCCTTAAAACGATCTAATGAGATAAAATTGATCAAAATCGGTCAAGTCGTTGCGTAGTTAAGACAGTTTAAAAACGTCGATATTATTTTTCCCATCACTAATCGCAGCGAAAATTTGCCCTATTTCAGTGCGTTACGAGGTGTATAAGATCCCATATTTTGTTTTGCTAATAATTCCTAAACTAGCCATCAGATCTCGGGGCGACGGTGGATTAGGGTTCATCAATTCACTGTCTATATCAATAAGGACCAAAATTCTCATTTATCTTTGATTTCGCGCCAGAAAATGGATTTTAGTCTGTAAAAGGAGGTGGGGTCTAATAGACCGCGTGTCGCCCTAACGTCTGGTCACGGTACGGGCCGATTATACCTCGTGCCGCAGGAACGGAAAGTATGCAAAAATTGGTGCCGCAGCTAACGTGTTAAAAGTATCACCGAATTTGAAAAGAACGTTAAATCTGATACGCCATTAAAAACGTTAACGAGACTTGTATACCAAGTTGTATCGTCGCGTCGCCTTGATAACAAAAGTTTCCACAAGACTATCGCTTTACTAAACTTCAAATGACAACTTTGTAATACAAAGCATCGACTGGAACGTTTCGCGGACTCAATTGACTACTCTTATGCTCTTCACCGTCGCGGCGTCGGCACGCTATCGCGCTAGTGACACATCTACCTCTTTTTTACATTATAATATCATTGTCTGCCTTTTATTATTTAGTCTGAGGGCCAAATGGAATTATATGAAAAAGTAGACTTTTTAATATAATTGGTTGGCAAAATATTAAGCTTTAAAACGCTAATTTTCTCTCACTATCAGCATAATTATGGTTGATGATTAATTTGTAAGGAACTTGTCCGGTTTTATTTTCCCTTTCAGTTATGATGACGGAACTTGTAAACATTTAATATTGTATTTTAACTGAAAGAAACTATTTTATCAACGGATTTTATGAAAACAGAGAAATTAATAGAGAAACTACTAGTGCCATCTATGTTGACTTTGTGAAATATTTTGAAAGGTACCTACCTAACTACTTAAATGTTGTTTGTATGTACGATGTTATCAAATGTTGAAAAGTTTATATCACGTGGGATAGATGGCGCTGTTTTCCATATACATATAAGATTTTCATAATATATTTTTTTTGAGTCGGGTAAACAATAAATTAGGGACATAAAAATAAAATTCCAAAATATTTTGTGCCAGATGTAAACCTTGGCACTTGGCATAATAATAGTTTTAGTAATAAGTAGGAAGTTCAGTTTTTCACTATCTACATTTTTATTTTCCACTTCATAAAGTCTTTTTGTTTTTCATTTTGAAAGCGGTTCAACTTTTTACTAAAAGGTTTTATAGTTAAAACGCCCTATCAATAGTTGAAACTAGTTTCAGCTAAAGTGAAGCTGAAAGAATTAAGATTGATAAAGATAGAAAGTTTTAACTGATTGTGAGTAATTTTCTAAACCTAGTTTTCACTGAAATTTTTACTGGTTAACAGTTAATTTTAGATCTAACCAACTTAATAATACCCTAAAACAAACTAGTTTTAACTAGTGAAAACGCAACTAAAACTAAAATAACTGAAACGCGTTTTGTCTATCCCATCTTCTGCACGCATTAAATTGCCTCAATCATTTGTCACCATTTGTCAATATTTGTCAGTTAGCCCCAAGTCTTAAGAGGAAAGACCTACTGGGTACCTACACGGGTATATCGGCAAACACATGCGCTGTTCGCTCCAAGCAAGGGCAACCTGATTGATCATTTCACCCACTTCCTGCTCGCACGAGGCCAACCTCCATTGTTGAGAAAAGCCGAAAGCTCTAATTACTTGCAGTATATCAGTGACAATTAAAAATGAGTAAATAATGACACTTGAAGATATTTATTCTGTAAGTGTACCTACATGAGTAATTTTTTATTGTTTTTAAGTGGTCATGATCATGTTTAAAAAAACTCGACTACGTTAAAAAAAAATTACAGGGCTGGAAAAAAACAAACAAGATTTGATTGGTTGAAGAATGGGTCCCAACTGTTAATCCTGCTATGGTGTTGTTGTTCAGTATTACTTTTAACAACATGATTAATTAATATAGGTACTACAGTACACTACAGTATTACTTTTAACAACATTCTAAATTACTGGGCTTATTTTTTTCTTTTTGGTTTTTTTACACAGTCGGGTTTTTTGTTTTTTTTATTTATTTTTTATTGAAATCCTTATGGTGAGCTCTTTAATTTAATACCGATATTGCGTTAATATATGTTTTTATTGAAGTGAAAACTCTTAGGCGCGTTGGGTATTTTTGAGATAGGATGAGACCATCCAGTTCGCGACATGTCAGATTTTAATCGACACCCACCTGTGGCGCCATCTCTGAAAGAAGTACAATCAAAATAAAGAAAAAAACTGAAAATCCCCAGCAACAGAGATTTGCAAGTAGTTTTTATTTGATTTTATTGACTTTTTAACTAAATTTTCTCATGATTTCCTCTACCAAATAAAATTATTACACATTCTATTGTTATAACTTGGTCAATGAGCACAATTTAGCTTACACGAAATGTAAACGTGTTGCTATGGGTTAATATCCTTATATATAACCTGCAGACCTATTGACAAAGTCCCCTTTACCTCGCTCTGAAACATATTTAATAAGTGAATGGGAAATACCTTTGAATGCGAGCGCTACCGTGGAGTAGGAATACCGCGGGTCAAGTGGGTCACGAATCATTCCTTCAAGCGTCCAAGGACTTGTAACAACTTATAGATATTGTACAAATTTCTGGACGTTGACATCAATAATGACAAGTACGGAAATTATTCATTCAAAGAAAGTGGATTTTTTTTACAAAATTTTCATTTTCCGTTAAAAGTCAGGACCCAAGCTTACGGACGGATTAGAATCGCTTGAGTTGAGGAGAGATTTAGGCTCTCTATGCGTATTCTACCGTCTGTATAATGGGGAATGTTCTGAAGAACTGTTTGGCTTAATACCTGCAGTTAATTTTCGTCACCGCCCATCACGTACCAGGTTCCACCAACACTACCTGGATACATGGCATTCGTCCACAGTTCGGTTCTCACGTCATTTTCTGCCTCGCACGTGTAAACTGTGGAACAAACTACCTGCATCGGTGTTCCCTCTAAGCTATGACATGGGGTCCTTCAAGAAGCGGGTCTATCGTCATTTTCGTGGCCGGCAACGCGTTGGTGACGCCCCTGGTGTTGCTAATGTCCATGGGCGGCGGTGATCACTTACCATCAGGTGACCCGTCTGCTCGTTTGCCTGCACTAAGCATAAAAAAAAAAAAGTCAGGACTATGTTGATCTGTGGAAATTAGATCAATAGCTTATGTCTGGCAACCCCAATTTGCAGAGCTTTTAAATATCGAAATAGCTAGCTAACGATAACATCAGTTTGAATTATAATCCAAACCTTTTAAGATATTTTGTGAGTGATTTTTTTAATTAATTTCTTCCAGTTTTCGGCTTGCTCCATTCAGTCGGCTTCCTTCGCTAAAATCGCTCAATGACAAATTTTAGTGAACCAATTGACTACGTATACGCATGGTCACGGTAAAGATATCTACTTTACCGTGGCATGGCGAAATTACTGCCATGACGGTGTCTTAACCACTGAAGATCAACATGGATTCAACAATTGAAGATGACAACATTTCTTTTTCTGTTTTGCTGGTACCCGACGGGAATTGGTTTGAAAATAATAAAATAATAAACAAAATGAAAATGAATACATTATAAAATAAATGAAAAAACCACCACGCTAGAATTTCTATATTGCGGATGACATTGTACCTATACGAAAATCAACGATACCAATCAAAATCTAGACCGTTTTCTCAATCGAAGCTTCTGTGTATCAAAGTAGGTAGATACTTCGTTTAGCATTTAACAATTGTAATGTTAATTAAATGACTAAGATAAATAAATGAATGTTACCGAATGCGTAACTCGATAAGGGTTAACTTAAGACACGAAATTGTACTCATAGGAATGTTAATTGAAAATGATACTCATGACATTATCTGTAAAAGCTGTATTATAACTTTAACTTTATTCTGTGTGTAAGATGTAGATAATATTTTAGGTGCTCTTTTTATTAAAATAGCCGGCAAACGAGCTGACGATCCACCTGATGGTAAGGGGCTATCGTCGCCCATGGACATCAGCAACACCAAAGCCATCCCGGGATATTAAGTACAAATCTTATTGCATATCATGGTCTACCTGTGTGCTAAATTTCATCAAAATCTGTTCAGTAAAAGCGTGAAAGAATCACAAACATTGCCACAAACTTTTTTTTATGAAATTTAGAAGACTTTTTATCCCGGAAAATGCGGGCAGAGCCGCGGGTAGAATGCCAGTATTTGAAAAAAAGAGGTGAGTTATCTTAGATGACTTATCTATAACTTTGACGTGTCTATGTATCTGTGTCTCTGTGTATCTGTATGTCTGTATGTCTGAATCTGTAAGTAGCTATGTTTGTGGTATCGTAGCTCTCAAACGGATGAACCGATTTTGATCTAGTTTTTTTTGTTTGAAAGGTAACTTAATCAAGAGTGTTCTTAGCTATATTTAGTGTAAATAAAGCTGTCGGGGATTTTTAAATTTCAATTTAAGATTATCTATGATGCCTTTGGTGTGAGTGATGTGGACGTCACTGGGCGTTGGCCACTTCAGGTGGCTTCCCTGCCATTATCCAATAGTTAAGTGGCTCCAATAGTAAAGTGTAAACTATCATAAAGCAAAGCAAAAGCAAAGCAACAACCCATAATTGTCCCACTGCTGGGCTCGGGGTCTCCTCTCACAATGTGAGGGGACTACTCTATGTGGAAACTATCATTAGATGTGCATATTCAGTTTACGTTGTCAAGCCATAATAAACAAGATTATTATTCCCAAAAAACTCCGCCTTTTATATCAGTAACAGTGAAAATATGCGAAAAGTAATTAGTACTCACATAAATTGTTTTTGTTATGACTACTTGTATTTACATACGATTATTGATATAATGTATGATACAATATCATGATTTACCCGCCCAATCATGTTACTAATGTCAATATTAACGGTAAAAAACTGCTATAAAAAAATCAAGTCAATTATGTGCGTAATTATACCTCAGTTGTCACGGACTTGAATTGATAACTATAATGACTAAGGTTCGCCTACACTGCTCTGAATGAAAATACAAGGTGAATTTTATTATACAGTGCAATAAAATAATTATTTTTACGCGTTTCATATTAGCTTCACCTGTATGTAAGTTTGTTTGTAACTTGTAACCGACTCCTTTGGACTTGATTTTGACCCACTTCAAACGGTCAGATTTATTTCAAACTTCGTAGACTTCGAGGACCGATGACAATTTCATATTTAAAGACAAAAAAGAAAAAAAAAACCTGAATTTATATTCTAAAAATCAAACTAAAAAATGAAAAAATAAATAATAGTAAAGAAAAACCTAAAAAAAACACGCATTACATGATTCTTAATTCAAAATTTTCAATTTTTTTGTTTAACTTTCTATAAGCGTGTTTTTTTAGTTTTTTTTAACTATTATTTATTAAAATGCCTGTAGTTGAGTATCTGGGCACGCCTTTATTCAACTTGTCGATTCGTGGACACCTTATCGTTCACAGTTCCTTGTGCAGCAAATAACAGAAACGATTAAAATTCAAGGTATTTTGCATAGTTCGGACTGGCGTGGTTGTTACTTATTTCTAAAGCTAGTGCTTCCCGGATAACAAAATCAAAAAGCTTTATCCTTTCAGGATATTATTAACGTATCGGTGTCCAAAAACTATTACATATAATGCTACTAATACAAACACAAGTTCCTGAAGTTTATTAGTGGTGACCATCAGTTACAACCAAGTAGAAAGAGGTGTAATCACTTGATTTTAACTGGCACTTAAAGATTTGACTAAAATCATTTGAGTCAAAACACATAAAAATATTTACGGATTACAAATTACGGATAATTCGGATTAGCTTTATAAAGGTGGTAGATGTCTAATTACGTTGGATCCCGATGTCGTCCAACAGGCGACGTCCTAAACCAAGGTCCAAACTCTATAGGAGGTGCCCTTAGGAAGTTGCACTTCATCGCCACTTACCATCAGTAAATGTAAAAAAAGATTAAGATGTTCGATACAAACTCGAGCGTTGACAACACGAGCGCATTCCAATTTATCAAATTGTAGGTTGCAATGTTAAAATTTGTATTTCTTGCCGATTTAAAATCGGAACCTAAGCGAAATAAGCCGACATCTGCAATGAAAGTTCACGGCTGAACGGAATGTGTCTCGCGCAGCGATCAGCGATCTATATGTATTCAATGGTCTCGCGATACTCCGCTGACCTTTACAGCGGTTGCCACATTCATGCGGATGACTTGAGTTTGGGAAATAAGCGATTGGTTTGGTAGCATGAAGCATCACTAGCATCTCACTTGACGTCAAGGCATTTATTTATTCCACAGATTAATAAATAAGGTAGATAACTCACCGCTTTGTATTTGACTGAGGAAGAAAAAACCATGCGGTTTTCTGCCAGTAACTTCCGGACAGAAAAACAAAAACGGCATGGTTTTTAACGTGGATTGGCGTGGTAGCTTGTAAATACAGGAATTACGTAATCCAGTAAGGTACTTTTCTTCCTCAGTCAAATATAAGGCGGTGAGTTATCTAATAAATTCAAACGTTTGAAAAGCACAACATTTTTCCCTCCTAGCTAGCTGAAAGCAGCCATGAAATGTTTTTAACCCCTGACGTAAAATTAGGAGTGTTAAAAGTTTGAAATGTCTATGTGTCTGTCTGTGGCATCGTGGCTGCTAAACGAGTGGACTGATTTTGAAGCGGGGTTTTTTGTTTGAAAGCTGATGTGATCAATATAGTGTTTACTTTTTAGTGAAAATAAAATTGTCGGGAGTTATTTAAATTCAAAATTTTATAACGTGTTTCGGTTGCAGTCGGAGAACCAATAAGCGGATCCACGCTTCCTTTGACGTCACGTTTCGGTATCGCTTTTGATGTTACTAATATCCATGGGGGATGGGTACTAACCTAAACCAAAGATACAATGAAGATAAATTTTAAGTTCCTGCCTATTCAAGTACTTCATTAGTGATTTAATTTTAACTTTACACAAACAAGGATAACGTGTCTTATTTTAATGTTAATTCATTTTCAATCTAAATTAAAACTTCCCTATGTCACCATAACTAACAGGCATAATGCTAATTAAGCTTGCAAGATTAATTTGACCTACAGCCTAAACAAAACCGTGTAAAAATATCATTTCATTTGTTTCCACGCGTCACTTGGCCTGCAGCAGAATGGTTTCATCACACCCCATTCCCACATCATAACACTAATATCCGGATGACCGAGCTTTGCTCGGTTTAGTGTTGCTTAACAACGCCATTTACTGAAGTAGCTTTAGTATGGCTACTTGCCAAGAAGAGTATATTGTAGAAGTTTATCATTGCCTGAAAACACCGATAAAACGATATTTTCTAAAAATGAATCCTAGCTAGATCGATTTATTGCCCCCGAAACCCCCTATATACTAATTTTCATGAAAATCGTTGGAGCCGATGAATTCAACTTTAAACTGCTCTCCTGTAAAATTAGCTCAATGTCGCTTAGTTAATTTTTCCTTTCAAGCGTCGATATGTATTTAGAGTCACCCACGGCATGAGTTCAAACGTCACATTTTATTCAATGCGTATTTCCTGTACCTATGACGCATATTATTGTATTAATAATATGATTATAACTTGGATTTGCCTCCATTTAACAGTGGCTGCGTTGGGAACAACACTGTTGATCGGGACATACCTAAAGGAAGTTCTCAACACGAAATAGACATGTATAAATTATATCGAAGAACATTTCGAACAATTTGTGCGATTTTTGTGCTGTGTATTCTTTTCGGCAGTGTGGAAATGAGAAATCGAAATCAATGGCAGGATATTATTGTCTTTCCAGATGATCCACGTATTAAATCGAATCAACCAAAATACTCGTATTCGCTTCCAGACGATCGACGTATTGAATCGAATCAACCAAAATACTCGTATTCGCTTCCAGACGATCGACGTATTGAATCGAATCAACCAAAATACTCGTATTCGCTATTAACTGAAAGTTCAACAGAGATGGAAAACAAATTTGGAATACGTGACTCAAAGTGTGCTTATGGATACGTTAGAAGAGGAATTAAGTGTTACCCAGTCGGCTAGAATAAAGTGAAGTGCGTTTTTTGTTCGATTTATACCTTATGAATGAATAATTATAATAAATAATGTATGTAATGGAATTTCTTTGTTTTAATCTATACTACTCGTAATATTATAAAGAGGAAAGATTTGATTGTTTGCATTGAATAGGCTCCGAAACTACCGAACCGATTTGAAAAATTCTTTCACTGTTAGGAAGCTACACTATCCCCGGGTGACATAGGCTTATTTTTTTTACTATTTTTCCCGAAGCGAAGCAAGGGCGATTTCCTAGTATTACATAAAATATCTGTATTTTAAATCTCCCTGCCAATCCTGATACTTATTACTTTGGAAATCAACCCTTTCCCAGGATAAAATGCCATGGTGGTATCTGTAATATAATACTACTTACAAATACATCAAATTATTTTAATATAATTTAAATCTGCTCAGTGCTGCGATGCAAACAGCCAAGCACAGACAAAAATTCCCAAAAAAAATATTTTTTAGCCCCTATATCTATGACACCGTAAAATATATTATAGATAATATTGAGCACTCAAACGGTAGATACCTATTAGTTCTATGAAAATTGTTTATCAAAATTACATGGTATATTTTACGAGTAGTATTTGAATGTAGTTCTAAGAATTTGTAGGTGCGTGTAATGTCGTGGAGTGAAAGGATTCAGCGACAACCGAAGAATGTCGGTACAATCGCGGACAGAAAAGGATAATATCTACTGCACGAGGATAATATTAATTAATTTTAAGCAGAAATAATTTGAGGAAAACTAAAAATACCCTAAATCGATTTGTAAAAGTATGTAAAGTACACATTATTATACTATTTATTAGAAATTTAGAAGAATAAAAACTTAAAAGAAAAAAATTATGCACTTCAAAAATGTTTTAAGTCTTTGTTGGCATTCAACTAAAAGAATTACGTCACTTAAGTAATTATTATTTCATACTTTCAATATTTTAAGGCGCTGGCCACACAGAACAGACGCAAGACACGGACCCGTCGCAGTCACGGCGCCCGTTTAATCTACTTTCATACAAAATGTATGCAGCCGTCAGTGGTCTCGAACCTACCGATTTTTCGGTATTTCTCCCGATATTGGCTCTGTCCTACCGAAATACCGAAATGCAACGATTTTTCCACGATTTCAGAGAATACGTGAAAATTCTCCCGATTTTTCTACCGATTTTACATAATTTTTAATTTGGCAAACCTTTTCATTTATGTTTTACGTTGAAGGGAATGGGGAATCCCTCAACCCAGAGGAATTAAAGAGGATCTGTTATAATGTCATATAGATACTTAGTTATGGAATAGTTTAAAAGACGAAATAATAAACATAATGGCGTCCTTGTCTAACGTATGAAAATAAAAACAATCCAGCTCTTATACGCAACAGTTTTGCTTTCTCTGGCATTTATTGTCATGAAGTTAAGCGCGTGCCGTGTTCGCCAATTTGGTGTGTCTCTTTACTACAGTGTAAACTGTGACTTATTACTAAGTTACTAAGGTACTAACTATTAACACCCACTTTGACAAAGGAATGTCAAAGTCACGTCAAAGTGGACATTAGCAGGAACAAAACCGCCATGTTCCAGTTGCGTAGGTATGGACGTTTTTTTCGTAGGTAGGGCCACTCCAAATACTTTTCTTTCTCTGAGCCTCAACCATATAATTAAGAACCAGTAGATTCTTCCATACATTACAAAATCTACGTGAAAAACAGACAAAAATATTATTTTTTGTCCCCGTCACCGTGGCCGATTTTAATATACATACATATTGTTTGTCACAAGTGCAAACAATGTGTGAGTTGTGACAAACAATGAAGAATGAGTTGGTTATTTGGAGATTTAAAGTTTCGTTTATTTTTAAGCAGAAAATCGTAGTAAGTATGCAAGTTTAAGTACGATGGTTATTTTTATCGATAACGGCGTTGCGCCCGCGCGACATGCTCAACTTAAGTCCTACAACTCGATGTTATAACACATACACTGGTATTTTTTTTTATCTAGCCTGTATAAGTGTTTTATAATTTTATTAATAATTTAAGTAGCTTTTGATCTTTAATTTTTTGTTAATTAGGTGTGTTTGATGGACATAAATTAGTCTGTTAGTTTATTTTTTAATAAATAAACGAATTTGATTGAATATTGTATATTTTTTGACATCTACCGATTTTGGTACAAATATACCGATATTTGTGTGGCAATTCTACCGATTTCGCACTTTTACGTTCGAGAACACTGGCAGCCGTCGCGACGTAAAACATACAGAAAAGACGGGACGCCCGTCGTTTCTGTATGCGCGCGACCGCGACTGCGACGGGTCCGTGTCTTGCGTCTGTTCTGTGTGGCCGGCGCCTAAGTCAGTTCTACTTTTTTTAACCCGGCACGATGCTAGTTTGTCGGCCATTTACATAAAAAATCTTTTTAATTATCTTCAGTATCCTAAGTACGTATAAGTATGCATTTTTAAACTTTCACAGGGTTATTTTAATTAATGTGCGTATTTTCCCCGCATGCATTTCCTTTACTTATGAAAAACAGCTTGCAAGGTTAAAGAGACATTTTAATTGGTGCACATTCACTTAATGGTAATTGTTAACTCAAGGCCGGTTTGTGTCATTCACGATAGTTTAAAATATGTCCTGTAACTTTGAGTACACAATAGCTTAAAATAAATTGGAGTAGTTATATTCTTACTTCATAAACAACATTTTGAAAATATTTTTAACAGTTTATCAAAGATAAGTACTCAATGCAATAGATGAATCATCGACGCGTTGCCAACCAACAAAGTTAAATTAGACTGGACTGCTAAAGGACTAACTTACTGCAATAACTAACTTGCGTATGACTCAACGAAAATAAGTTGATTATACAAATATATTAATTAATATCCTCTGAAACCTAGTCAAGTCAAATGTAGAGCTTGAATTTCATGATCTTGTGACTAAAATTTAAGGATTTTCTACTCAGAACATGGCACCCTTTTAGATCTGATTTTTTTTTTAATTGGCTCTCATTTTACATTTATGTTTTTGATGAGATACTTAATTATACACTTTAGTTTTGGCGACATATTTGTTTATTTTCCGCATGGGTTTCCTCTTATTATCTTGGTTCAATGGGTTTTACGAAACGGTCATATTCATAGCCCAGCTTGCGTCATTTGTAAAGGATCGACCGACATGGGTTCTTCTCGACCAATTGGAGCGCATTTAGTGCTTGATATCAATGTTCTGTGTGTTTATTCATTTATTCTATTAACTATGAATAACTTACAAACTAAGTTTACAAAGCGAGGATTTAATACCAAAAGGCATTTTTGTGGTAGGTTGAAACAATTTAATAAGTAATGAAAGGTAATTATGGTAAAACAATGATAATGCCAGTTAGTCTATAATACTATCCTACAATAACAATATCTACAATAAGGTACATACAAAATAACTATATTAGGGAACATACCAAAACCACGTGCCTCATTTAGGGGGGGGGAAGGGGGTCTTCAAAACACCACGATTGGTCACAGAGGGGGGGGGGGGGTTAGGTTTTTGTCACGTAGTCAATATTTTAGCAACCATTGCGCCACACAAGTCGTCAAATTATTATTTTTTAACTCTGTTTTTGCAAAAAAGTATTGAAAACCGTATTTATCAATTACCACGTGAAAACTAGGGGGGAGGGGGGGGGTCTTCTCATATACTACGGATGGTCACGAAGGGGGAGGAGGGGGGTAAAAAGTTGGAAAAAATGGGTTACGTAGTTTTGGTATGTTCCCTTATACAAATCTGTAAAAATTAATGTAATGTAATGTGTTATAGGTTTGCACGTGGGCTTCGACCACATACCACTGTGGTCTCTCGAACCTTTGCCGTATATTAAATAATTGAAGATCTACTTACAGAATTTGTATTGAGATTCTGTACTAAGGAGCGATTTAACTGTTAGTGACTCTGAGTTGGGAGTTAATAAATTCAAAATAGAACAGGCGTGGCAGTTGATAGACAGGGATATATTACACTATCGCGATCGGTGCTTACAATTGAATAGCGAAGTGTCAATTTTCGATTTTCCGTATTGATAGCGGCGTCGAACAAGTTATTGCAGCTGTTACATTACTTTAGACACTGCTATTTGCATAATGATACAATTATGTACTAGTTATTATGTCTTCTGTGATAATGGTATTAAAGGTGTTTTGTAACGAATCTTAGTGTGAAAATTGAAATCTATAAAGCGCACAGAATGCCACTTTTTAAATATGAAAGAATTATAAAATATAACAATATTAAAGGTTGCTTTAGGACAGTAGTACTCAACTCGGGCCGCAAACACGTTTAAGACATGGTGATCGTAAGCCGCAAAACAAATATGAATATTAAAGAAATAGATATATTATTTTTTAGATTTTCGCAGTTACTATAAATTGAATGTTTTGAAAACTATGTACCGTATCGTGGCGTATATTTAATTTTTTTGTCATTTCCTGACGTTGCAAATATGTTGCAGCTTGCAGTATACGTGGTCACAAGCAATTGTTAAATTCATTTTTTTCGTGGAAATAGCCGGCAAACGAGCTGATGATCCACCTGATGGTAAGTGGCTATCGTCGTCCATGGACATCAGCAACACCGAAGGCATCACTGATGTGTTGCCGGCCAAAACAACCGGGACCGACGGCTTTAACTGATATAATCAACATTAAAGTGTTTTTTTTGTTTCTTATTCTTTCCTTTCCACCTCCTTACAACATGCCCTTTCATTAATTGACATACGACATGATACAGTTCGCAAAAGCGTTTTTGTTAATTTTGATTTTGTTAATTTTTTTTTTTAATTCAGTTGTTTACTTTATACCTTCGTCTTTGGGTCACAAAAAGTACATGAGTACCAAATTTCAACTCATTTGAAACTACTGTAGGTACGTTAGAAAAACTAAAAAAAACTAGTGCAAATTTTGACTACGGTATATTTTAGTATCATAATTTTTTATGACCTTTGTAACTTGAAACTTCATTCAATTTTTTATAATGAATAGATGTTATTATTTATTACCTTTCATTAATAGATTTTTCACATCTATGGGACCTAGAAATCGAAGTATTTCGGCAGAGTCGTCTAACATAATAAAAAAATTAAAATGGCGACCATTCCAAAAGGGAGAGAGAGGGCTAGAACCCCATAGATATTTTTGTCGATAAAATTAGGTATATTTCATGCCTTTAAACTTTAAATTATCCCTAGTTGGTCGCTGGACACACTGTCATACAAGAATTGCTCGTTTAAAGGTATTATTATTAGATAGATTTATATATGTAGCAAGGAAAAAAGTTGGTACCACAATGCTTGCAGGAAACTCCTTTTATGTATTAAGCCATTTATGCCATGTTATTGTTCTTGTAGTTAACAAAACTTCAAT